>JASANC010001075.1:0-125823 GCA_030248135.1 Theristus sp. LFF4_11 | reverse complement strand
TAATAAATTTTTGCTCCACAAAATTAATCCTAGTACCTAGTTATTGTTTTATTTGTTGTTTTGTTGTTTGTTTGTTTGTTGTTTGTATTTGCTGTGTTTTCTTTTGTTGTTTGCTTGTTGTGCTGTGCTTTAACCCTAGTATTTGTTTTAACCTAGCTTAGCAATAAGCTTGGTTGCACATGCACGCTCTCTGTTGCTTGTTTGTGTGTGCCATAATCCACACACAGACCTTGCTTTCAGAGCACTTTCTTTTATTCCAGGCTCACTATAAAGCGACTCAAAAATTATTGGATCAAACCCCCTTGTTCGCGCTTTCGCGCGTGACATCAGGATGGACAGAAGCGGATTACGCTCGTGATTACCCAGCAACAGCAGCACACCTGCTCGTATCCCACTACCAGCCTTATGGGGTGGATACATTCACGGTATTGTACGGCTTGACAGCTCCAAGCCATAAAGCAATAGCAGCAGCCGAGCCGCCGTCGGTGACACACCCGGCGCCGGGCTACGATGATCCAGTATGGCCGATGACACTCGGTGCGTTGACAGACTACTGTCCGCAGTCAGGTGTCGATGTTCAGGCCCTGCGACAAGGACATGTGTCGCACGCTCCGCACCAGTCAAACCTGATCCCATATGCGGATCAGCAAGATCAAATGGTACAATGGATTTACAACGTCTACAGAAACCAGAAACTAGGCCCGATGAGGGCCGGAAAGCAGGAATTGCAGGCCTCGCCTGAACAAGCGGGTATGACCGCCTTGCCGTTCGATCTGTCGGACGACTTGGTGGAAAATACCCATGTCGACCAAGTACCAGAACAAGTGGCACCAGCTACCACAGTGAATATCCATA
The DNA here is from genome assembly GCA_030248135.1 of Theristus sp. LFF4_11. Taxonomy (NCBI): domain Eukaryota; kingdom Metazoa; phylum Nematoda; class Chromadorea; order Monhysterida; family Xyalidae; genus Theristus; species Theristus sp. LFF4_11. The sequence goes on along the minus strand of JASANC010001075.1, from coordinate 124,968 downwards.
TGTACCTCAATGAGGTCATCAAAAGGGGAGCACCCTACAATACCAAGAACAGGAACGCACTGCCAAAACACCTTTTGGCAATGACGATATGGGACGAGTTGTGGCATGACCGCAACTCATGCTATACCAGGCGTGAGGCGCTGCGTCGACACGTTCGCCTCATTGGCCGTCCAATCGGCCAAGCAACAGAAGTAGTATGGGTGGTAGATAACACCGCCACACAACTCCAGGAATTGGTGGATTTCATTCACCAGCAGTCCAGTGTCATGAACGGACACATGGCACTGCACTACACCTATTTCGAGCCTGTCGAAGGCCACATGGAACCATTGAACCACAACGAAGTTCCCAGGTTTTACCCCGCCTCCGTGGCTGCGGGTATGAACTACGTCCAGGGAATCAAATATCCAGTACAGTTGTTCATCTGCGCAGGTGCGTATTGCTTTGCATTCGACCTGGCGCTGATGATGGACGCAGCCATGCTGCCAGAAAACATGGAAAAACGGACAGTTCTGATGAACTTCCTCACAAACCAGAGTTCGACATTCCATCATTGGGATGATCCGAGTGAGTTCCTCAAGGGACTCACCTATGCCTATTCAGCGGACCTCAAAGAGGACCCGCTGCTCAAACCAGCAGATTACAATCTGCCCAATCACCTGGACAGTCGGCCGTTGCTTTCCGCAATCGGCTACTCAAACATGAAAGGCGTGCGAGCGTATCGCCACAAACACTGGAGAGACGCCTATGTGCCGCCGACACCGGGTACGGTGTTGGCGATGTTCACCTGCAAGATGCACGATGTCGTGCACTACAACCGGTACGGTCGAGACCGTAATGAGATATACCAGGAAGGCTCATGGCTGATCAATTCCATCACCAACCGAAAGGTTGCCATATCATGGGATACAAGGCCAGGATGGCACTACGCATTCCAGTTCAACTGGGTGGTGCTCATCTATGACGCCTTGTTCATGTCCATCGCTTGTTCGAATCAGTTCGCAACAAGCGGCACACAAATGGTGCATCCACAGCATGTCCACCCGCGGTACGACACGTACCGCGCGGCTGTCGACGTCGGTCTGGCATATGTCAACCGAGTTGACGAAGGACCAGTAGACCTTTGCAGTCTGCAGCCAATCACAGTACAGGACCCAACATTGGGTACCATTCGTTCAAACCCAGTACTGCGACTGTCGTTCGCACAAATCTATGGTGAATACGACAAGGTCGTACGCTTTCTGAAGCAAAACCCAGACGTGGTGCTGACAAATACAGCACCATATATTCCACAAGGACGTGTATCCGCTGAATAAAACACCAGATGAGGTCCGAGAGGACTGGAGGAAAATTCGGCTGGAACCGCCGATCCGCATGTCCCAGGACTTGGATGCGCTCATGGTCTTGTCAGAGCGCATCAACATCTCAACAGATGAAATTCTGGCAATTGACGTAAAGAAGTATGTCTTCACATATGAAGACATTCGAACACTGGTACTGGCGCTGCTCGTTCGAGCAGCCATGGAGAAAATTTTCCAGAAACTTTACAAGACCTCGCCGCTTCGCGTTGAGAAGCTGGCGGGAAAAATGGTGGAGATTTGCCATCAAGTGCAAATACGCACAGATGGGACAAAGCTGTAGGCGAACGGTGTACAATTTCTTCAACCCGTTCGACATCTGGAATGCTGTGTTACGACCGGACAAAGAGTCTGTTCACCGGTCACTAAGCCCAGTACGCGCCGCAAATGCCTGCTTGACAAAGACGAATTTGTCACAGAAAAGCTAGAAATTGCTCGGGCGTGGTGGACAGTCGTCAACAACCACGTGAATCTGCCATTGAGCGCCGAGCTCATGAATGCAATTACTAAGAATGATGCACAGGGCAAACAGCAAATCATTGACGTGACGACATACTGACTGGCCTCACCAGTCGCATTCAGCCAGAATGCCGCAACTGAGGTTGCAGAAAGAACGACATGACAAGAATTGTGAAGGGACATGCTCAATGATTCGCTGGCAGGCTTTTATTCTTGGGGCTTTGTGGTATACGCTTTACTACCAGGCGAAACCAAAAATAAAACAGTGGTTGCAACTCTTAAGGTATTAGCGCAGTATTTAGTGACGCCTAGCTGTATAGTGTCACTAAATACTGCTTCGCCAATGCCACTGAAAACGTGGACAATCAGCTAATTCGCTGCGCCGCGTCTGATAAGAACTCAATGATTGGACCATTCGGCTCTATGCAGCCAATCAGCATGCGAAATTCCGAGAAATATTTGCGGCTCGCATAATCACGCGGCCCATAAACATACCACGGTCTGGCCAACTAATCCCCACAATGAAACCTAGCAATCCAATCCCAATACCATAAAAACTGCCCAAACACTCACCCTCCTTCTTGACCACATTCACGGCGGTGCCGAACAGACTGCCGGAGCCGGCGATTTGCACCTTTGATTTTATGACGTCAGTGGGAAAGACAATCAACCACAATGAAACTCCGCCCAGCCCGCCGCTGACCATCGTTCGCAACACGCCTGGAGAAACTGTTGAATTTTCCGGTTGATTTTGTTTCAAATTGGTGATTTGATGGGTCATTTGATTGATTTGACTGTTTTTTGCATGGGAAACGACCAAATCGATTACAATAACTGAACTTTGCATTTTTTCTGTTTTCTGGATCATGAAATGGCGAACCTTGTCTCCGTATAATTTAAAAATAAAAAGTTAGGATCTACCAGCAGTGCCGTCGTGCCGTTGAGTGGAACGACTTCGGTGGCGGTTGTTGCGGCCAACAGGCGCGATGTCAACGAAGTCGCAGCAGTGGTGCTGCTCGTGGCGGTGGTCGGCTGCATAATAAAAACAGAAACTCTGAAAAGAACACGTTTGGCGTGCTCTGCAAAACGTTTGTTTCACTCTGCACGGCGCACAGACCAAACGAAATCCAGCGGCGTGCAGTTGCTGCGCGAGATCGCCGTTGTGCGCGAGGAACGCACGCAGCAGGTCGTCGGGCAACAAATGCACGTGCAGCGGCTCGTTGGCGACAGCCTGTGCGACCAGCTGCTCCGGCACGCGCGACACGTCGAAACCGGGCGGCATACGTCTGATCAGCTCGTTGATGGGAAGTGCTGAGCGCAGTGCCAATGCAGTGATATCACCAAGCACAATGTCCATGTGCACAACAACAGCTCATGCGCATCGCCTACTCGGCCGGCAACTCAGTTTCATCCAAAGACAACGGTTGGTAGCCGGCGGCCAATCAGCGTGATCGAATTCAATGGAAACACAAAAGCTCTCATGTGTTCGACAGAACAAAGCAAAACGCGCACAATGTTTTTTCACTCTTTTTGCGAACCAGGAAAAAACCTCACTGATTAGTTGGCGTGGAGGCGATGGTGTTGTGGACAATGGTGCAGATGGAGATGGAGATGGAGGTGCCTGGTAGAACTGCACCAACGCACGGCGTGCTGCTGCGCTCACGCCTGTCACGTATGGTTGGACTTTGACACAGCAAACACAAATACTGCAACTGGAAACGGGCCTTGCACATTGTCCATCGTAAACAGTCATAACTCTCAAACGATCCAATGAACATCAATGAGAAGAGCGCGTTGTTTGCCATTGAGCGTACCAATTGTGTTGCTGCTGTTGTCGCCGATGTTCGCAATCATTTCAGCCAACGTTGACGGCAGCTGGTCGAGTTCGGGCAGTTGCTCACGTGCGCCGTTGTCTCCTCTGAGCGCGCGCTCTGCCAAGCCGGCCACATGCTGCACATAGCTGAAAACCGCAATTCGTTATTCTAATCAAAGCAGAGTTTGGTATATGATGTGGTTGCGACGACGCACGGCCAATCAACCTCGCAATGCAGAAATTGGTTGGTCCTCAAAAATGTTCCACGACGTGACAGAAAGCCAAACTAAAGCAAAATGGATTTTAAAAAACTCAACAGGAACTCACGAATTGATGTAGCGTTGGCGGATGTTTGGAGTGAGACCGGGCAAATCTCCGCCATTCAACAAGTGATCCAGTAAACCTGGCGGCAACTGAAACAACAACAACACAAGCTATGATCATTTATTTTGGTTCCGAGACTCAATGCGCGCATAGATAGGTGAACCGTTACATAACATGCATGTAGGGGTGGTAAAAAACGGTTTTTTTCAAATCCATGTATATAAAACGGTTTTTTATACCGCGTCCGGTTCTTTATACCCGGTTTTTTACCGACCCAGTATTTGAAGAATCTTGTGATTGCGACAATTTCTGGTACTCTGATTTTACGCAAACCGCTGAATAATGAGTAAAAGACCACAATTCTAACCAGAAACTGTATGTGTTTCAATGGAAACGTATTCCAATCTTGATTTTATTTGAATCGGTGGCGCTTAGAGAGAATGCAGCATCAGAAAAATTATATCAGATGCGAGTTTAAAACAAAAAAAACTAACGCAAGACAGATTGATATTTGAAACAGCAATGGAATTTGGAATGTGATACATGCAAATCAATTGAACTGACACGATCGAGAGATATGTAACTGCACAACAATTTCACCGCGTTTCTAAATAAAAGATCACCGAAAGACAAAAAGAATCACGAACACGCACAGACGAAAGCAGTGAACCAAGAACAAAATTGAAAGAGCAAAAAATCAGATGGAGATTCGGGTCACTATCACCAGTACAACAGCACGACGACATCACCAACAAAACTTTGAGCAATTTCCGAGTTCAAAGACACAAAATTTCAGGAAATTTGATTGAATAAATATTAGCAATTCACCCGATTTTTGTCTATTCATCATCATCATCATGAGTATCATCAATGCAGCCGTCACCATCATCATCAGTGAAGTCGTCATCAGAGCTGTCCACACAATTTGCCGATGCAAGCGCAGCAATGTTCTCAGTGGCAGCAGCTGACGCTGCCGACGGGGACTGCGAATCCGTGCTGTCGCAGTTTGACAGCAACGATTCCGTGCTGTTGCCAGCAACACTTGACACGGGTCTCAGGGTGCTTTATTTATACCAAGAGCGTGAATTGTGTTCTCCGGAACATCAAGTTATGAAGTGGCGAAAATGAAAATTGAAATGGATATGCGGAATACAGTGCATTTTGAGTGATTTCAAAAATTGAAATTTGGGTCCTTCGGCGGTATAAAAAACCGGAAAAAAACCAAAATTTACGCGGTAAAATATCGGTAATTTATTTTGGCCATTTTTTGGCGCTGGTATAAAAAACCGTTTTTTATACCGTTTTTTATACCGAAAAAAACCGTTTTTTATACCGACCCACCCCTACATGCATGACGAGGAAATTCAAAATTGGCAAAATGATCCGTGTCCTTTAAACAGGGCTGAGTCATTCAGGCGACTCGGAATTGCCACATAAAGATTGAAACTAGTTTCCGTTCACATCTGTAATCCAATTGAATCGCAGAACCTAAAAAATTGATAACACAGCGTTTAATAATTGAAACTTCACACACACCAAGTAAAAAATTCACGCCCCCAACTTCTCGGTGGTCTTCGTTTTCACAAAGCAGATCTTTCTCACGTTTCCGAGTTTCAAAACGCAACCGGAGAGAGACTGACCAAAAAAGAGAGAGACTGGAGAGAGACCAAAAAAGCTGACACTGACCGATTCAATGAAATCTGGCCTGTCGAAATCAGCGGCAGCCGGAACGCGCGGCAATTCGCCCAGGAATCCAGGCAGTGCGCGTGCGAAGTCGGTGAAATCGGACGCAGACGGCTGCTGGCCGGCAGCAAGCCGCGACAAGGGACGGGCAAAACTGTCGATTGAGCTGACCAGTGGCGACTGAGTTGCTGTGGGCGTCGGCACAGCTAGGGTTGAAAAGGTAAAAATACCGGTTTTTTTACCGGTAAAAAACGCGTTTTATTACGCGTTTTTTACGGAGGCTAAAAATGGGGTCCTGAAAAAAACGGGAAAACAACCAGGTATTTTTCCCGTTTTTTTTCGTTTTTTCCCGGGTTTTTTTCAATTTTTGACGTGAAATTTTTTTCATTGTGTTTCCTTTGTTTTGGTCATAGTTTTGCACTTAATGGTACCAACATCAAGTGTGCCCGACAGCAGCTGAGCACAAACGCACAGCAACTTGCGTGCTTGCCTATGCTAGCCCCGCACTTAAACTTGCAACCTTTACTGAAGTGACCAGCCAAGTTCAAGCAAGGCGATTCTTTGAGAAACGACGCCTTTTAATCCATACAGAAAACGATATTGTCTGTCTGTCAAAAAAATCTTAGTCGGCTAACTGCCGGAAACCTTCGCTTCCGCCAGCTTCACATCTAATTAAAACAGTAAAGAAGGCAGATCAGAAATCATCGATCATAAGATCAATCACGAATCAGTCTGAACTAAAATTGAAAATCTCACTGGTTGTAACACGAGTGAGCGCGCGCAGAAAATCAGAAAACGACGGCAGTCCCTGCGTTCCACGAACGTCAGCGCCGCCACTTTGACTTGTACTGTGCAGAAGTTGTCGCGCAAAATCATCAAAAATGCTCGAACGTTGTTGCTGATTGGCGCCTGGAAATGAAAACTAAATTTTCAACACAGGCAACCAGAAAAAGAAATAAAATTGGGCACCGGGGAAGAGAGAACTAACAAAAAGCATTGGATGCTGATGGAGAGAAGGTCAAGAAAGCCAAAAAAGCACCTGAAAAACAGATCGAAAACAGAAAAAGCTGTCGAACAGCACTCGCGAATGAAACCCGCCGCTGCCACATTGTGCGATGGTGCGAATTGCGAGTGCGAGTGAGTATGTGAATTGTGAACAGTGAACCCCGTCTTGACTTGACTTTTTAATTGTCCCCCACGTGTTATTTATTCTCCAAAAAAGTAGAAGATAAAGCGACGAAATGCTGAATTTGGGTTTGAAACTTCATAGTTGTTCCAGTGCCGAGGGGTTGGGGGTAGGGTTGTTAAAAAAAACAAAAATTGCCATTTTTTTAATTCAAAAAAATTCCAAAAATCTAAGTTGTGCTAAATCAATCAGGGAGTCCGAAGAACCACATATGATATGCAAGCGCTTCCCGAATGACTCCCGTATGGCGGAACTTTGCAGATTTTGTTTTGGTGACCTCAATTACCCCTTTTCCAAACCGTCACCATGCCTCTTCTTGTGTTTTGACCTCCAAAACGTCACTAATTGTCCCCAGCTAAGCTAATGCTAAAGTGAAGACAAACATACCGCCTTGAAATTCGAACAATTCTTCTGATGGTGTCGCGACGACACGACACGAATCAGCAACCAGACAACGTAGCGCTTGCAAACGGAGCAGCGAGCACAATCGGACGCTCTGCGAGGCGAATCATCACCTTATCTGCATCGAAAATGGTAGGCCAAGCTTTGGGACGCTCAAAAACTTCATCGCAGATGTTGTCGAAGCCAGTACCGAAGACGAGGGGGGGTGGGGGGGGGGGTACTACACCCCACCTCAGAGCACCCGAGACCTCCGCGTGGGGGGGGGGGGGGTGGGGGGGTGACACGCGACACCCACCCCCCAAAACCTGACACTGGACCATCCAGGACATTGCTAGACACCCCCCCCCCCACCCCCCTCCCCAGATGGACCTAAGTAACAGTGACACCCCCCAAAAATTTTCTCGGACCACCCAAAAATCATGAATTTTTGCTCAAAAATCATAATTTTTTGTCTTTAAAGTCCATAATATAAGCTAAATATATGATAACTTGACCAGTAGCGAAAGTGCGGGGGGTGGGGGGGGGGGTCCACCCCCCTCAGCCGAAAATCCTGCCCGTGCACGGGCAGATACCCGTGTACCCCCCTCCCATAGTTGTTCTAGGGGGGGCCTGGGGGGGGCCGGCCTAGGGTTGTTAAAAAAAACAAAAATCGTCATTTTTGTTTTTTTTTTTTTTTAAATTTTTTTTTTAAAAAAAAATTTCAAAAATCAAAGTTGTGCTAAATCAATCAGGGAGTCCGAAGAACCACATATGATATGCAAGCGCCTCCCGAATGACACCCGTATGGCGGAACTTTGCAGATTTTGTTTTGGTGACCTCAATTACCCCTTTTCCAAACCGTCACCATGCCTCTTCTTGTGTTTTGACCTCCAAAACGTCACTAATTGTCCCCAGCTAAGCTAATGCTAAAGTGAAGACAAACATACCGTCTTGAAATTCGATCAATTCTTCTGATGGTGTCGCGACGACACGACACGAAGCAGCAACCAGACAACGTAGCGCTTGCAAACGGTGCAGCGAGCACAATCGGACGCTCTGCGAGGCTAATCGTCACCTTATCTGCATCGGAAATGGTAGGCTAAGCTTTGGGACGCTCAAAAACTTCATCGCAGATGTTGTCGAAGCCTAAAATCAGTCGGTAAAACGGCCCAAAATCGACTGCTAAAGGTTTTACGAGGTATAATCAAAGAAAATTTTTGTTGAACTTTCGAAAAATTGTGCCAAAATTGAGGTTTTCAGAGCATATTAGAGGAAAATTTTTCGAATTTTTTTTTTAAAAAAAAAAAATCGGCATTTTTGTTTTTTTTTAATCACTTTTTTTTTAAAAAAAAAAAAAATTTCATTTTTGTTTAACAACCCTAGGCCGGCCCCCCCAAAAATTTTTTGAATCTATCTCTATCAGACAGGTTTTTTCGGCTCAGCTATTATCTATCTAAAAAATTTTCTCAGCCAGCTATCTATCTGAAAATTTTTGTCTTCGAAGACATAAAATGAGTCAATTTTTGACCAAAATTGACCATTTTTGCTCGTAATTCTTAAAAATTTCGCTAATTTTAGGTAAAATACGCGTTTATACTTGATTTTTAGTGTATTTTTAGCATTATTTTGCTGTTTTTATAGCTTTTTAGCGTTTCAGCTATCTATCTATCAAATTTCAAAATTTTGACCGCCCCCCCAAAGTCACATGGCCCCCCCCGCGGCCCCCCCCCAAAATTTTCCAGCTATCTATCTATCTAGAAAATTTGCTCCAGCTATCTATATCGGCCCCCCCAACCCCTCGGCTCTGGAACAACTATGCCCCCTCCCCCCCCTTTACCTCGGCACGGGGACTGGACTCCCCCCACCCCCCTCCGCGAGAAAACACGGGATCGCACCCCCCCCTCACGGTGGTCAATCTCATCTCAATTTTTTCCAAAAATACCGTAATTTTTGCATTTTTCTTGACGTTTGTGTCTGTCCCTGCATAGATTTTGTTGTTTCTGACCAAACAAGCAGCTTGTTTGCACAAAATATTCTGTATTTTACAAGAATTTCTGTGTTTTTCTAAGGCAAAAATTTGGTATTACCCGTGCGATCCCGTGCACCCCCCCCCCTCACGAAATTTTTCTGCCAGTGCACCCCCCCTCAGGAAAATTTGCTGCCCGTGCACCCCCCCTCACCGAGAAGGCACCTGACCCCCCCCTCTAAAATTTGGCAAACACCCCCCCCCTCACCCAAGGTCCCGCTTCGCTACTGAACTTGACAATCTTCATTGTAATTTCAAAGATTTTGCAGCAAAATTTAGCGTTTTTCCATCAAAATTTAGGCGAAAAAATCTCATGGGTGGGGTGGGGGGTGTGCACCCCCCCCCCAGAAAATCATAGTTGTTCCAGAGCCGAGGGGTTGGGGGGGGGCCGATATAGATAGCTGGAGCAAATTTTCTAGATAGATAGATAGCTGGAAAATTTTGGGGGGGGCCGCGGGGGGGGGCATGTGACTTTGGGTTGCGTAAAAAAACACCATGGTGTAAAAAAACACCATGCGATATAAAAACCATGTGTATAAAAACACCATGGTATTTTTCAAAATGGGAAATGCTAAAAACACCATGCACATAAAAACACCACAATTATTAATTCTACTGAAAATCACATGGAAACGACATATGTGGGCGAAAATTGAATCAGATTTGATGAAAACAAATTGAAATGACCACAAATGAATGTGGTTGTCATCGTTGAATTGGTCAGGTCGCCCAGATCACGATTTCCTCTGCCGATTTCGAGGATCGATGGCTCAATCAACTCAGCAGAGCATCCGAAACACGACCATGAGTTATTTGTGGTTGGTTTTTGTTTTATTCAACATTGCTTCGTGTGCAATGAAAAATTTCTTAAAAACACACACAACACCAATTTATGGTGGTGTGTGATTTTTTCGAATTTCAGAAAACCGCCGAAACAAACCACAAACAACATATCACCGTGTTCCGGATGCTTTGCTGAGTTGATTGAGCCATCGATCGTCGAAATCGGTCGAGCACAGCGCCGGCAGAGTCGCGTGACAGGTCGGCGCACAAGACACATGACGTAAAACGCACATATTGCCAACACATAACGTCGGCCAGATCACGATTTACTCGGCCGATTTCGACGATCGATGGCTCAATCAACTCAGCAGAGCGTAAGGAACACGATGATGTGTCGTTTGCGGTTTGTTTTGGCGGTTTTCTGAAAATCGAAAAAACTCACAAATCACAATAAATTGGTGTTTTGTGTTTTTTCACAAAATTTTTATTGCACACCAACCAATGTTCAGTGAAACAAAAACTTACCACAAACGACACATCATCGTGTTCCGGATGCTCTGCTGAGTTGATTGAGCCGTCGATCGTCGAAATCGGCCGAGTAAATCGTGATCTGGCCGACGTTATGTGTTGGCAATATGTGCGTTTTACGTCATGTGTCTTGTGCGCCGACCTGTCACGAGACTCTGCCGGCGCTGTGCTCGACCGATTTTGACGATCGATGGCTCAATCAACTCAGCAGAGCGTCAGGAACACGATGATGTGTCGTTTGCGGTTTGTTTTGGCGGTTTTCTGAAAATCGAAAAAACTCACAAATCACAATAAATTGGTGTTTTGTGTTTTTTCACAAAATTTTTATTGCACATCAACCAATGTTCAGTAAAACAAAAACTTACCACAAACGACACATCATCGTGTTCCGGATGCTCTGCTGAGTTGATTGAGCCGTCGATCGTCGAAATCGGCCGAGTAAATCGTGATCTGGCCGACGTTATGTGTTGGCAATATGTGCGTTTTACGTCATGTGTCTTGTGCGCCGACCTGTCACGCGACTCTGCCGTCGCTGTGCTCGACCGATTTCGACGATCGATGGCTCAATCAACTCAGCAGAGCGTCAGGAACACGATGATGTGTCGTTTGCGGTTTGTTTTGGGCGGTTTTCTGAAAATCGAAAACACTCACAAATCACAATAAATTGGTGTTTTGTGTTTTTTCACAAAATTTTTATTGCACATCAACCAATGTTCAGTGAAACAAAAACTTACCACAAACAGCCCATCATCGTGTTCCGGATGCTCTGCTGAGTTGATTGAGCCATCGATCGTCGAAATCGGCCGAGTAAATCGTGATCTGGCCGACGTTATGTGTTGGCATTATGTGCGTTTTACGTCATGTGTCTTGTGCGCCGACCTGTCACGAGACTCTGCCGGCGCTGTGCTCGACCGATTTCGACGATCGATAGCTCAATCAACTCAGCAGAGCGTCAGGAACACGATGATGTGTCGTTTGCGGTTTGTTTTGGCGGTTTTCTGAAAATCGAAAAAACTCACAAATCACAATAAATTGGTGTTTTGTGTTTTTTCACAAAATTTTTATTGCACATCAACCAATGTTCAGTAAAACAAAAACTTACCACAAACGACACATCATCGTGTTCCGGATGCTCTGCTGAGTTGATTGAGCCGTCGATCGTCGAAATCGGCCGAGTAAATCGTGATCTGGCCGACGTTATGTGTTGGCAATATGTGCGTTTTACGTCATGTGTCTTGTGCGCCGACCTGTCACGCGACTCTGCCGTCGCTGTGCTCGACCGATTTCGACGATCGATGGCTCAATCAACTCAGCAGAGCGTCAGGAACACGATGATGTGTCGTTTGCGGTTTGTTTTGGCGGTTTTCTGAAAATCGAAAAAACTCACAAATCACAATAAATTGGTGTTTTGTGTTTTTTCACAAAATTTTTATTGCACATCAACCAATGTTCAGTGAAACAAAAACTTACCACAAACAGCCCATCATCGTGTTCCGGATGCTCTGCTGAGTTGATTGAGCCATCGATCGTCGAAATCGGCCGAGTAAATCGTGATCTGGCCGACGTTATGTGTTGGCATTATGTGCGTTTTACGTCATGTGTCTTGTGCGCCGACCTGTCACGAGACTCTGCCGGCGCTGTGCTCGACCGATTTCGACGATCGATGGCTCAATCAACTCAGCAGAGCGTCAGGTGTGTTGTGTGTGTTGGTGTTGGTGTTGTGTGTTTTTTCATAATTTTTTTATTGCACACGAACCATTGTTGAATAAAACAAAAACTAATCATAAACGACACATCAGCGTGTTCCGGATGCTCTGCTGAGTTGATTGAGCTATCGATCGTCGTGGTTTTGTTATCTCATGGTGTTTTTATACACCATGGTTTTTTTAATATTCACCATACTGTGCTTTTTTATTTTTTTGCATCATAAATTACATACCTACAAACGTTTTTCCATTAAAAATCTAAACATTCATCCACACCAACACTCAAAAAAACGAAAAAAATGATCGACAGCCACGTCAGTGAAATACGGCAAAATGTGGCATTATCAACGATCAAACATAAATAATCCAGAATCCAAATGTTTTCGATGGCACCAAAATTGGAAGTGAAACTGTTTGGCCGCTGCCAACGCAACTTGGCAACTGCAGACCGTCCGACGGGATTGGGCAATCGTTGATTTTGATGTGCCTGAAGAATTGGTGCAAAAGAATTTTTATCACAGGTTCAAAAACGCCTTTACTCCGAAACATGAATACTGAACAGTCCATTTTGCTTCTGCTGTCAATTTGACGTTAGTGCTGAGAAATCAAAGGTACTGATAAAACCACAAAATCTTGGCAAAAAAGTTGGCTGTAAACCTGTAATTACCCGTAAAGTTTTGCATATAAGGTTCCTCCCACTTATAAGACCCCCACCCAAAAGTGGGCGGAGTGTCACACGGCGGGAAACCAAAAAATTCACATTTTTGACTTGGTCGAAAACCCACCCCGTTTATAAGGCCCGGACTTCCTAATCTTCTCTTTATAAGACCTCCTCCCACTTATAAGGCTGTCACACAAAATTCCACTTTTTTCAGCAATTTTTGATTTTCAAATTTATATAAGGGGACCTTATATGCAAGACTTCACGGTAACTAAAACAGAAAACTTGAATTGAAAATGACTAAAACGAGCTTGTGTTTTCACCTGGTGGTCAGCGTGTGCCCATCACCGGGCTGAAATAAGAACTGACGCACTGATTGGATGTTCAGCTGCTCAATGGTGACGTTCAGTGCCGAATTGTACAAGTTCATACCATACAACGTAATGCTGAAACAAGCCAAAGCAAACTGAGTGCAACCGTTGTGTAATCGCTCGTTTCAACCAGTCTGGCGCGTCTCTTAGCGTCTGTCCGTGCGCCAGCTACGTCGAAATTATGGCTGATTTTTCAACAGCTCCACATGAAAAATAAATCACCTGTTACTGTTTCGATGAGCATAAAACCTGGCACTTTGGTGTTCTGCGGGTGGGGCATCGACATCCACGGTTACATTGAGCACATCAGGGCCAACGATCCGCTTGAACAGTACGCTCAGCCAAAAATCCTGTGCAAATTTTTGAAGTTTTAGTTGTGCTGTTTAGGTTTCACTCCACTTCAAGTTTTCCTTATTGTTTTGCAGAACTGTAGTCGAACTGTTCACAAAAAGTACAGAAAAACGTAGAGAATCTCATGTTGATTGTTGACGCCGAGTTTATACTCCTGTGTTCGATCACCGACCGGGTTCGGCAACGTTTTGTAGTTGGTGAGAGAGTACTTGCCCATAAACAACGTTTGACGCATTACAGTTGTTAACCCGTGGCTGGCACTGAGGCCAAGTTTGTCCAACCACCTGCAAAAAAAGATCGACAACCGTCGAACACAAGAGGTACTCCCCGCAATGAAAGCTCGACAACTGCGACCAACATGAATCCGGCAACGAAGGTGTCCGAGACATCCTCGGTGCCTCCGTGATAGGTTGACGACGTTTCACCCAGCCAAACTTCAGGCGCATCTTTGTTGTTGTACCTTCTGACGACGTTGACGGCGTTGTCGAGAATTGGAATCACAGAGTCAAGCACCTTTGGGTCGACGAACATTGACACTGGCGAGTGGCGACCGTCGCCGTAATAGCTGCAAACGGCAAATGGGCTGGAAAACTTGTGGCTGAATGGAAACCCTTTGTTAAACGCAAACCTACTGATGAGACGTCACCGCCGAGACCTGCTGGGAACCACCGGCTTTCATGAAACTGAAAAACAGAATTTTATTTCTGAAAACCAATTTTACAAACCGATAACTTCCTGTGCAATTACCCTCGTTTTGAAAGCAGTTTCTTGGCAAAAACTGGCAAAAACGAATCAATATTGAGCACCCATTTTACAAGAATCCTACACCAACTCAGTGTACAAATGAACGACCGAGTTGCCCATGGCAGGGCCGACCACTCTGCTGTTGCGAAACGTTGCATAATTCTTGAGTATCTGGTGCAACTGTTTGTATGAGTCAACCAATTGAGCACCGGTGACCGTCGTGTGGAACCAGCCGTTCCAGTTGTTTTGCTCTAAGAAATATCAATCAAATCAATCACGCAAAAAATTGCATCCTGCACTGCATCGTGAAAAATTTGCCTGAATGTGAATGTACGGAAGTCACTTTCAAGAAAATTTTTAACGATGCAGTGCAGGATGCAAAATATATTCTGCGTGATGAAGTTTCGTAACTGCAACTGATTTGATAAGTCTTTCTGACACGACATAAAACTACAGGTGTCAAAACGTATACATACATCTGCAAAAAAACAGTTCAACATTCAACAGAAAAAATGTACCATTTCCCAATTCAAAATCCATCTCGTATCCCATGGTGTCCAAGTAGTCCAGGATTTCAATGGTGTTGCTTGGGTCCCACTTCTGTTGACCGTCAACAAAACCAGCAACGCCTCTCAAATCAAAGATCAACTTCAAACCGGTTGCTTGACTGAACCAGTAGATTTGATCAAGTTGCTTTTCTGTGCGATGAAGAGGGATGCCCATCAGATGAAAAGAAAAAGAAGGATCATGCTCTTAACTGTACTTTGTACATGTGTACACTTGTTGTAAGCTCAAAATATGCACGTGGTCCTGAAACTGGACAATAAACAGTTGTGCAAGCCAACTTGTGATTTTGAAGTTGTCGTTAGCGAACATTTCACAGAGCGGCGCTGCGAACGCCGGCGGCTGCTTGTCTTTTTTCTTTTTGTCACTCTTTTTTGGTTTGGCGTCAAAAATCATGAAATCCGAATCGTCACCGCCCAGCCGCAGATATGATCCACGAAGGTGCCGGCCGAGCACAACGGCGTTCCTGATGGTGAGATGCAGATTAGAAAACCACGCTGATGCAGGCTGGCTGCTTGCACTGCAGTTTAGGAATTCAACCTTTACCAATCAGCACATCCCATTTTTTCCAGCCACAAATCAGTCCTGTTATACGATTCGCTGATTCGTTTCTTTCCTTTGAACATTGAATCAATGATTAAATATGCCTGGGCTGAACGCCTCTGCCTGGTGTCCACTGTCCATCACACTGACCAACAAGGGGTGACCGGTGTAGCAGACTGCTACAACCTGCAACTATTTCGACAAAGCATACACCAACTTCGCTTACATCCAATTGATTCCGCAGAAATTCGGTCCTCGTAAAATGCTCGTGTCGAAAGTGACACCGAGAAAATTGCTGGGCTTGATGCGGTTTATTGGCTCATTTGTGTCAATGGAAATGTTCACTTGAATCACTGCGGATGTGATGCGCAAAACCACAAAAAGCAGACCAGCAAAAGCATTCGCTCCTCGCATGATTATCGTTCTGATGTAGAAAAACTTTTCAAAAAATTAAAAAAGAAGGAGTGTATGACTGATCACCCAGTGAAATTTCTTCACTGTTGTCAAAGCCTCTTTTAGAAACAAGGAATAAACTGTCATAGTAGTTATTGGCCAAAACTACAAACAAAGTTTGGCAACATTGTGTTATTATATGTTTGCACAAAAACTGATAAGCACCGGTTCAGTCAAATGTGTCTGATTTGGGCTAAACATAAAAAAACATGCTTCCAGGCAGCTTTTCGACAGATACAGTCTACCTGGCTAATATATGCAACTCGCTGATTGGTCGGCTCCTCACACGCTCCGCACCCCTGGGAACGGGATTCAGAAAAAACATGTTTTTCATTGTTCAGCGGTTTGTTTTTATTTCTTTTATGCCGAAAAAAAAATTCTAAATCAAAAACTACCAAATTCCAAAAATTTGAATTGGTCACAAAGTTAAAAAAGTCTTTTTTGGTTGATTGACTGCGACGACGTCGTCTGTGGTTTTTGTTTTTAGTTTTTGCCTATAGGCATGAAAAGAGCGTGCCGCCGCTGGCCGCTGCTGTGTGTCTGAAGCACAGAGCAGAAGAACGTCTCAAACCTGTATCGCAGAGCTTCTGCTTCTACAATAATCTCAAATGTATGTAGCTAGGCCGATCAGATCACTATTTCCACTCTCATGATCAAGCCATATCAGAAAACAGGTAAAGCTTGTGTGGGTCCGCAACAAAATAACCGACGGAGCGCGATTTAAGAGCAGGCAGGATAAGTATTCTGAATGAGCTTTGTACGATTGAATTTATCCTGGCAGAAATTTTAATCCAACTTTGATGATACCACTTATTGGATATAAAACAGCCTTCACCACGACGTCGTCTGTGGTTTTTGTTTTTAGTTTTTGCCTATAGGCATGAAAAGAGCGTGCCGCCGCTGGCCGCTGCTGTGTGTCTGAAGCACAGAGCAGAAGAACGCAAAAGGTGACAGTATTTATCAACAATGTGAACAATCTTTGAACAACAATGAATGAACATGGTGGTGCAGCCAATGAATCAATTCTTAAAAGCGGGATCAAAACCGTCGAAATCGTTGGAAACAAGTTTTGTTATTTTGTTTGTTTGTTTTAAATTTGTTTTGAACACGCAGCAGCCGCCAGCGCTCTTTTTATGTTTGAAAGCAAAAATTATCGACGACGTCACGTCGTCGCCGTCAATCAACTTCAGTTTTCTAATTTTTTACCAATGCAAACGTTTGGAATTTGCTAGTTTTTAATTTAGAATTTTTTTTTCGGCATGAAAAAAATGAAAACAAACCGCTGAACAATGAAAAACATGATATTTTCTGAATCCCATTCCCAGGGGTGCGGAGCGTGAGGAGCCGACCAATCAGCGAGTTGCATATATTAGCCAGAAAGACTGTAAGAGCGATTTACAGTTCATAGAAATCAGCAATAAATGAGATTAAAAAAGCAAACAAAAGATCTTGTTTTCACCAACACCACGCGCCAGTGCGCTGTTTGTAAGTTCCGTCGACCACATCTGCAATTACCAATATAAACCCTAAAAAACGTTTCTAGGACACACAATTTCATGATTAAGTCGCGTTAGTTCGTTAAATTTGCTTTTAAAATTTTTGCCCGCATATACGCTACTGAAATTTATGATCGTTCATTGTCATCTCATCTCGTCAAATGGTAGGTAAATCGGAATTACTGTTATTGTCCCGGTCAGACCCGTAAAAAACCAGCCAGCCAACCATAGTTTTTTTTGTTCTTCCGACGACACAAAGTTTATCTAATCACCTGTTTGTTTTGCACAGTTCAGTTGACGTGTCGCTCTCAATCACAGTTTTTTTCATGAACACTTCCTTAACGTTAGCCGCCACGTCATTGTAAAACTAATCGGTTTCAAAAACATTGTGAGAAATGAAAACACCATCGCCGCGGCCATTTTTATTTTAAATTTTCGTTTGAAATCCAAACATACAATGCATATGACATACGAATTTGAACCCTGGTATTTTTCATTGGTTTGGTCCCGACAGCAAGGCGTGGACTGCGGCCCTGCCAACAGGCGAGATAGTTTGTTTCTAAACAAATTCCATTTGACAAAGTTTGCCACATCCCACGAATTCCATTCCTGAAAAATCAGGTGAAATCGGCTGCATGTTGCGTTTCTTTCAATTTTTTTTGCGTTTCCGCGGTTCGGTTGTGCACGTTTCATGCTGCCGCCTATAACCTCAGCAAACAACGCAACGTAATGTTTAACGCTGTACCACGCAAGCAACCGCGTAGGAGCCAGGAGGCACACACATTCACATTGCGTTTTTATTTCACCGTACGTGTCAAGAAGAAAAGAAAGTCTTCCACGTGGCATTGGGGTTTGTAGTTTGTGTGTTCGCCAGTGAGTTTGCGCATGCTGATTGGTTGCCTTGCCCGATCTTTTACGTTGTTCGTTGTACATCTACGTGTTTATTGGCGCATCTCAGATGTATGTAGGATATTTTAGCTATGCTGTGTCTGCACTGCACTGCACGGGCTACGGGCTCTGCATTATTTCCATTTTTGTGTACTACGAGAAGAGAAATAAGTTCAGAGAAGTGTGCTTTTGGATTGGACTATTATGGATTTTATTTGTCTATGCATCCTGCTGCGTCCCCGCGTTTTCGTTTTCGATTTTTTTCTGCATGCAGCGAGATAAGTGCAAGCTGATAACAACGCGGGGTCTCGATCTCACGTTTGAAACTTGTGTGTTCCTGTTGTCACAGTCAATATTTTTATAAAACGCAGGTTTTTTCAAAAGTTCGACTTGAGTGCAATGCGCTGTTTTCACACAGATCAGTGGAGCGTGTTTGTGATAATGCTCCTTTACATGATAGATACCGATAATCAACATGCGCGACAGTCTATTGCGGCTTTTTTCGTTTTTGTGTGATGCACACAGTTCAATTTCGTTTTGCAACCGTTTTTTTGTTGTTTTTTTGCATTATTTTAGTGGAACCTGTGTGATATTCACCGTGCCTGCCGAACGGTCTGGCAACAACCAAACCAACTATTATTCACAATGCGTGCAATCTTGTTATCCGTCCTGTTCGTCTTCACCACCGCCGAAATCCACGTTCGTTATTTTTTTGATTCTTTTCTTTTGGTAACGATGAAATTTTTTTTTGTGGAGAACAGTTTTGAATTTGAGAGAATTTTCAGAAAAATATTTGAAGCATTCGCAATCATGTAAAAGTAGGCTTCTCGACCATTAGTTTAGTATACACCAGCTTCATGAGTTCAGATTGTTCTGTCCTGTACATCTGTTCAGGACAATAAAAATGAAATCATTCATGCTAACTGCTGTAGAAATAATGGCATTTTAGGAGCGAGCGGACAAAGACCACTACAAAGGTGGCGAACACGACGCCAAGTACGACCACGAGGCCTTCCTGGGCAAGGAGGACGCCGAACAAATGGAAGATCTTTCACCCGAAAAAGCAAAGGAACGCCTTGCGTGAGTAAAACTTTCTGTTTGAACGACTGAAAATAAACGCTGATTAAAACCACATATTTTCAGAATGTTAGTGCCGAAAATTGACAAGAATGGTGATGGTGAGATCACGGAGCAGGAGCTGAAGGACCACATAAATTTCATGCAGCAGCGATACGTTGACAACGACGTCAAAAGAACCTGGGCACAGTACACGGCCGACGAAACAAAGCACGGAAAACTCACTTGGAAGGCGTACAGAGAACGAGTTTACGGACCCGAAGGTACAAGACTTCAATCCGCGAAAGCACCGAATTGAACAAGCTGATTTGGTGCTGTTAAATCAGAAGTGCCCTTTTGTCCAGATCACTCCAAATACAATTGTAACGCAGAACTTTTTTACCCGACAGTTGTGTATCTGTAGGAGGGGAAATCAGTGACGAATACGCTCGAATGATCAAACGAGACAGGAGACGATGGCAGAAAGCTGATGTTTCTGGTGATGACGCTCTGGAAAAAGAAGAATACGCCTGCTTCATGCACCCCGAGGACTGTGGAAATATGAAAGAGATTGTCGTGTTGGTTAGTCATCGAAACGTACTGGTTCTTTACTTTTACGGTCACATAAACTGCTGAGTTAAAGAGCTAGAAAGTTTTTCTTGCGCAGTAAATTTTTGAAAAGACTTTTTAGAAAAGCTCCAGAAATAACGCTCCAGTGTGTGACTTTTTAATGTTTTTTTCCAATTTTTTTAATACTTTTCAGGAAACTGTTGAAGACATCGACAAGAACGGCGATGGCGTAATTGAGCTGGAGGAATACATTAGTGAGTTGGCCGGGCGTATGATGCCAAGTGGAGGAGGTAAATCAGTGAACAATCGCACCACACACCACCCTTTTGCTTTCTCTTCCACAATGCCAAACCAATGGGTCCACAGAGTATACCATATTCATTGCATTCGATCTCGGTGTGTCCTTGATTCAATCTTCGTGATTGTCAGTTGAACAGTTGATTATTTTTGATGATCTGCGAACCGAACGAAAGATTGAGTGAAAACAAATACGAATACTTTGAATACTAATTTATTGGCCACATTTTGGCATTTCATTTCAATTGTTGTACAGAACTGTGCATTGTTCATTCAAAATTTACACTCGATTTCGACTAAAACACGTTTACTTCATTTAGTTTTCCTTCCAATGTCCAGTCCAAAAACTCAACACGTGGTCGGTTTCACTGATTTTCCGCACTTTTATTTGTTTCGGGACCTTTTACTTTTTTCACAGCTTCAAACTGCACACTTTTCACACATTTTGCCAAGACCAAGAGCTGACGTTTAAAACAGTATTTCTAATGAATAATCATTAGTGCAGACGACATGTACCGCCCGGAGGACTATCCCGATCTGAAACCAGGCCAGGAGCCAGAGTGGGTGCAGTCGGAGCGTGAAATGTTCAAGGAACATCGCGACAAGAACGGCGATGGCAAAATGGACATGGCCGAAATGAAGGAGTGGATAACGCCGACCGGCTTTGACCACGCTGAGGCCGAGTCACACCACTTGATACACATGTCTGATGATGACAAGGTCACTGCTGCTTGTAGCTTCTGCATTGTTTCGTCATGATTGGATTGGCATGATCATGTGTTGTGTTTTGGCCACTGAATTGCTAAAAACTAGAGATACTCGCACACATCTAAGTATCTTCACGTGTTCAATCGAAATCAATGTTATTCGATGCTGAATCTCCGATTTAGGGCCTAATTTTAGGACGGCAGCCTGAGCCTGGACGAGATCATTGCTCACTACGACGTGTTCATTGGCAGCCAAGCAACTGACTACGGCGAACAATTGCAGAAACACGATCCTGGCGAGCTGTGAGCTCCGCGTTAGACAAAACGAAACTATGACACAAAAACTCCCGATCAAAAACGTGCTGTGAATTTTGTCATTTTGTAGGTGATTGATGTTCTTAAAAAGTGGCTTTTCTTGCTATTTTTTTGAAACGTTTGTTATTGGTTGAGGTAAATTATGCCAGAGGGGTTTTTGAATAGAGATTGTTCACGCCTTTGCGACAGGTTGGAACAATTTTTTGCGATATTTTTTGTAATTTGTGCTTGATATATATTTTTGTTTTGTTGTTATTGTTCAATTTTGCTGCCTTGTTGTTCAATTTTTGTTTATGATGTTTAGCATGCTTGTTACTAATCGATCAAACATTTTTATTTACTTCGTTTTGGAACGCCATAATGCCTAACCCAAGTGATAATGTTAGCACTCGTTCTGAAAAAAATCTGCGAAAACTTAACATTTTTACGTTTATTGAAAATTTTATCGGACTGAAGTTGAAAAACCAAAACAACCTGTTTATCGAACGTCTTTGTGTGATGTCACCGCAATGTTATGCTTCCATTTTTATGTGGGTGCTTTTTTCAGATATTGGCATAATTAAAATGCACATTTTCTGAAACAGACACGATCGAACTTATTGCACGATGATTTTTACTTAACGAATTTTGTTTGTTATCCACGTGCATTCTTGTTCAGCTAAATTTGGGAGAACTTTTTAAATAAAAAAATTCAAACACATTTTAAGACGCATTCGTTGATGGCAGTTCGTTTTCTTATGACGCGTTTAAAAATCGTATCAATTGTTTCACACATCAGAGACATGGATGGCATTTTGTTTTTGTTTTTGCTGAAACTTTATCACTTGTAATTACAATTTTGAAAAATGTCGTTACCAAAAAAAGAAGTTAAAATCTGCAGAAAAACTGGTCGGTGGATCATGTGAAATTGACGAAGAATGTTATGGAGCCAACACAGTGTGTCTCAACAACCGATGCAGTTGTCCAACAAACTTCGAAGAATACACAACGAAGGAAAACCGGAAATTCTGCCGCCCTGGTTAATAAACTCATTTTGAATGGAAACCTGACAAGGCTATGCTGATTTGGAAACAACTTGTTGTTTTTTACAGAGTTGTTTTTCTCATAGAGATCTGCCAAACGGCGTTTGTCACCTTTTGGTCCCGCTTCAAGTGCCAAAAATACTTTGAGTTTGTTATGTGCATTGTACGCCCACAAAGACTGTGAGCTGATAGTGTCTGATTGCTTCAGCTCCCGACAAACTGAACGCAGAGTGCCAGTCCGACTGCAAGCCACCGTTCACGTGTCGCGACGGCAAATGCGACTGCTGGGGATCTGGCTCAGTCTACACCAACGGACAGTGTCACATTCGTGAGTGCAACTGCGCGCCACGCAGAAATGAGACTGCGTTCATGAACGCTCAATAAGAAAATAGTTCAACAAAAAAGTTCAACACAATTTGTTCAGCTACATGTCCCAGTGGTGCAGCTCAACAATTTTTTTGAGTCGTACTATTGGTGGACTCATTGAATAGCGAATCCGGAAAGACCTATATCATTGTAAATGAAAAACTTTGAAGCTGGACCGTGTACTGCAGCGAGTTTGCAGGTTGCCCCGGGAACACGGAGCGCTATGGCAGCGAGTGTCGTCCTGTGGCGCACCTGAACCAACGTTGCCAAGTTGACCGCGACTGCGTCGACCCGTTCACTTATTGCCGCGGTCGTACGTGTAAATGCGTCGGCGGCACCGAGCAAACAGGCCGCAAATGTGTGCCGAAGTGCCCGAATGGGAGGGCGCCCGCTCAGACGTGCCGTCGACTGTTCACGAACGACGTCGACTTGCTCGAGCACAAAGCGAGTGGCGACACATGTCCTCCTGATTATTACTGCGCCACTTACGGCAAGCCGGGCATCGGCGCCTGCTGCCAGATCTACTGTCCGTACGGCGAGCCGGACTTGACGAAGAGCTGCGATGCCGGCGCCGGCACGGACAAATGCAGACGACTGACGCATTTCTGCCACACGATCAAGGTTACACTGCTGTTTCATTGCGCTGCAACAAATCTTTTTACCATTGTCCAACGGTTTTACAGAAAACCGGCTGTATCAATCTTTAAACTAAAATGTGAAATTTCAGGCACCCGGCTACAGCAAATCCATCTGCTGTCCGAGACCGTGTCGTGAGCCAACGCCATTGTTTTTAAATGGTCAATGCATGACACTGGCTCATTTGGGCGACCTCTGTCAACGGAATGAACAATGCGAAGGCGGCGTCACGATGGAATGTGACCAGACAACAAATCGATGTCGATGCAAGAGTGGTTTCAATGCGGTTAGATTTTTCTAGTTTGAAAAACATTTACTATTTTCTGAAGTTTGAGTGCTCTCACAAAACTGACTGAACTCGATTCAGCCAGTTGGTTGCAGTTGGTTGCTAGATTTAATAATTTTAGTAAATCCGCATGTCATTTGCATGCATGCATGATTCATTATGACCCGTCGGTCTACGGACCGTTGAACATTTTTTTCAATTGCTGCATGGTCTTCTTGCACGACGACGTTAATTTAGTTTTTTGTTCACTTCCCCTCTTCTCCACAGGATCATAGAGGTCGCTTTTCGACATGCAAACGAGCATGCGGCGCCGGCCAAGTGGCAGTCGTGGACAAATGTCTGCCAACGGTCGACTTGGATCAACGGTGTTTCTCTGACGAACAGTGCCCGCTTTGTTCAAAATGCTACAACGGAAAATGCGACTGCAAATGCGGAACTGAGAAACGGCCGGGTATCGGCGGGCGACTGGCGTGTCGCAGCGGCGATGCTTCCAGCAATCCGTTTGACAATTTCAGCCAACTCTTCGCTGGCAAGGGACTCGCCGGGCTGACCAGCTTGATCAGCAAAGGCGTCGACGGATCGACGGACTTTTGTGGACTACCGTTTCTGTTTTAGAGATTATAAACCTTTAAACGCATGGAACTCCGACCACTTTATGTACATCCGGTGGTGTTTCGACAACCGTTCGTGTTGTCTGTTGCTTATTGATCATGGTTGCGATACGGGCATGATTGTTTTATTTACCACATCTCTGTTGCATGTGCCAAGCATGTTGTTTTTCGCTCCCTATTTTGTTTATACCCATGCCGTTCCAATTTCATTTCCACATTTGTACAATCAACTGTTTTTGTCAGACTGCTAAAAAAACATGTTTTGCTGACGATTGAACAAATAAATGTTCACCAAACAGCATACGTGCAGTAGAATATTACATTCACCAGTTATCTGTCGGTACTTTGCTTTTTTCCTCAGTGTTCAATGTTTTCAGTGGCAAGGTGGCCGATTCCACACGTGCGTGCGCTTCTGTCAACCGGGTCACATTCCTATCGGTGGTGTTTGTCTTTCTGCCAACATTCGACTGCACCAAGCGTGTTTGGTCGATGAACAGTGTCCACGGTGTGCTCGCTGCTACTCGGGACTGTGTGAATGTCGTTGCGGCTACGTTGAACGAAACGTGTTTGGGGGCGACGACATGATCTGCGTCGATCCAAGTGACCCCATTGGACTGAACGGCGTGCTCAACTTGCTCGCTGCACCAGCCGCCACGTGTCAGTGATGAGTTTTTTTTCAGAACACTGGAAATCGTTACATTCCAAAATTATTTTTTTATTATCACATAAAACGCTCTGTTTGTTCCTGGCAACTATTGAATGAATAAACTGGATAACCTGTACAACGGCACAGAATTAGACAAACTGGTCAACGAGTGTAAAACAGCAAGAAGCAGTGTTATCTGGCCAGCAGTGCATGATGACATTTCATGACTTTGTCGGCCACATCAGCGCAGTAGAACGTGTTCAACGCCAGCTCCCTTGCACTGTAACGTTGCGGCGCACAAAGTGAGTAGCAGTCGGTGGGCACGTGCAGGTGATGACAGCACAGTCGGTTGTCTGCATCCACTCCTGCTGCACAGCGCATCACTGTTGCAAGGTCCATCATTGAACACGCGTCGTCAATTGACTCAACGATCTGTCAGTATGTCAACAGTGCATTAAAAAACACGACAACAAGCGTCAGTCACCATATGCCCATTTTTCTTCCCCCGCCGCTTTCCCTCCCCTGCTTTTTTTTTTTTTTTGTGTTGTTTTTCTCGCCTCCCCCCTCGCCCCACGGTGTTTGTCTGCCGCCCGCCCCGCCCCCGCCCCCCCGTTGGCCCCCCCCCCCGCTTTCGGCGCGCGCCCCCCCCGGGGTGGGCGCGCGCCCAAAACCCCCCCCCCCCCTTTCCCCACCCCCCCCCTCTTTTTTCTGGATTGTTGCGGGTTTTTTTGCATTTTTTGTTTTGAACCTGACGCACCGGTTTTGCGTTGAGTCGCATTTGCTGCAGTCTTGCCCTGCGAGTCGCTTGACGCCACGCGCCAGAGCTGCGTGCGCTGTTCGGCCGTCTGAACTCTGTGCGCACGGTCGGCCTCGGCCTCCTCAGCGGGATCCTGGTGTACGTTCGTGTAACCGCAATTGGCAGTCTCGCAGTGGTCGTGGTTGTTGTCGTCGTCGTCGTTGTGCTCGTTGTTGTTGTGAAACAGTCGACTTCGTCACAGAATGCAGGGCAAGTGGTCAGCATTCCAGTGCGTCTTTCATTGTCGCAACAGCTTGACTTCGACGCAAACATGCAGAAAACATCCTGCGTTTCTCGATCTGCGTGAATTACTCGGCAGTTTTCAATGCCAGCGCACGGATCCGACAGTTGTGCCATCGGAATGCGTGTTGAGGCAACAAATATTGTTATAAATAACGTTTTTGCCATTTTTGCTCAAACAAACTCTTCCAATTCAACCACAACACTTTCCAGTTTTACTTCTTTTTCAGACCGTGCTGAATCACGCATCAAAAGTGAAAAACACGTTGGTTGAAAACGACTGCCAAATAATGCAAAGTGCGCACAGTTGAAGAAAATTGAATATGAACATTTTTTTCAAGAGATTCAAGTGCTGGCTCAATAGCACTTGACACCGAGTATTCAGTGCTACATAAACCAGAGGGATACAAATGACAACAAAGTTCTTACGTGCGGCATGGCCCATGGCCACCCTATAAAAGAATTTAACAATCCATGCATCCAATACTGTGCGATGTAAAAAATTTATTGTCCAAAAACGCACATGCCTGCGTGTAGCACTATTGCGGTAGGTGATCTAGCAAAATCATAACGAACTACAGTGGCTGTGCCCAAACACCAAAACTGTCATAAATTTATTAAACGAGTCTCATGGGGTTGATTGGTTTGAGCAAGTCAAGCGCAAATTCCGGCACATTCAAAAATCCTATTACGTATTAATGCTATTTTTTGGAACGCAAGCAGTGCGGTTCCTGATTTTTCTGTTTCAACTGTAACTGTATTGATTCAAGGCGTCGTCATTCAATAAACTCGTTTGCAATGTCTCTCGCACGTCCTGAAGCCAGAAGTTACACACAGTGTACTTCCCTTGTTGTTATTGCCTTGTTGCTTGCTTAATGACTCTTTGATGCTTATGTGCGCTGTTAACCTATCCTACTAACGATTATGATGCTTCACCCACCTGCTGCAGGCTACATTCAGCTATAATCTTACCTTGTTACTTTTAGCTACCTTAAAGCATCTTGCATAATTTTTATCTCGCGTGAATCTTGAAGAAAAAGAGGATTTGAGAGAGTTGCTTGAAATGATTGAGAGATTGAGATAGACTGCAGCTCCGCAGGATGAACAGACATAGATTTTTGACAACATCAAATGAACGATTACCAAGTGTTTGGTTGGTGCAAGTAATCAGCTATACGTGATTCAAATTGAGAGCATCCAAATCTAAGGAACTTCTTCAGATACAGCATTGCACACAAAAATGGGGAATATTGTGCAAAAGTGCAGAGGCGACGAGCATTCTGTTGAGCATTTGTTGACCGGTCAACCACGCGACCGAGAAAAAGAAGACAAGAAACAGCGGCGTCTTCAGTCACGCATCAGCGTGAACGCATACAGAGCGATGCAGCTGCCTTGTCCGTTTCACGCCGACATTCACAAGGCAAGTTTGCGTGAACGTGCGAATCACAGCAGACAACGTTGGTCCGTTCACGTTTCAGTCAACCAAAGGGGCCAAGAAAAGCACGAAACGTTACGGTGACAACATTGTTGCAACGCTACAACGGCGTGGCAGCTTTATGCGAGCGATCGGTTTGTTGATGAAACCGAATTGAAAAAACCGTGAAAAACTGATCAAATATCCTGAATCAGGTGGCTCATCTATGGTCGACTGCTGGATCATTGAGGCACCACTGGGGAAAATTGGAATCCAATCAATCACTCAGTTTGACACCGTTCAGGCTGAAAAAGTGCGCACCATGTGGATGGAGGTCAGTGCTGTTTGCTATTTGCCTTTTGCCAACCTTCATATTTTTAAGTCGGGTCTTTTTGGAGGTGAAATGCCGTTGCGTGAAAGCATCAGGCATTACAGTCGGTGTGCACGTGATGCACGAGCTGCTTGGTCTTGCACCCGAACTTCATTTTGTGCTCCAATCAACTTTCGTGGATCTCTACGATTTGCCTCCTGAGCACGTCATTTCAAGGCATGCGGTCATGATTGAAGGTTTTATTGACAAAGTTAGTTGTCAGCTTGTTTTGGCAATTACTCGAATCTTTAAAAACAACCATCTGCAATTGGTTCATGTTAAACAGCTAACCAACTTTGTCACCACGAAGCAATATATTCTGACTGGCATTCTTCGCCAGTACGGTGCAGCGCATTCAAAACCAGACTCGAACGCAGCTAATGGCGAACATAATCTCCAGTTGGTGCGCTTCAACGTCAAGCACGTGCAATTGGTTGGGCGTGCTGTGCTGCACGTCCTGCGGAGGTACACGGTAAGCACAACCCCAAATGTTTTCTATTATGTATTTTGTCCAATATAGTTTTAAACTCAATGTGATGTGCAGAGATATGCACTAGGCAGCAATGTACTGAAAGTGAGCTTAGATAAATTTTGGACAAAATATGTAATTTCTTAATTTACACGAATTCTGGGTGCTCATTGCAATGTTGTTTGTTGTAACACGGTTTTACAGGACGATGAAGTGTTGAGAAGCCGCGGATGGCGGTCGGCAAACGCAGACACCCTGGATGTCTGGCACATGCTGCTCGCCTACTCCATTCAGGAGTTCTGTCTCGGCTATGATTCGCCGGAACAAGATCCAGTGAAGAACTGGCGACGAACAACCGCTAATTTGCTGACGGCTGCCATTCTCCCAGCGACTCAGGCTACTCATACGACCATTCGTCGCTTCAGCCGTCGACCAACTGATGCATCTGCAAACGCAGCACGAATGAACTGATTCTTGATTTCGTTGAACGATCATCATATGTACTTGCTCCTCTGCTTCCATTTTCTATTCATATTTTAATGTATCATTCGTTGTGACGCAATGCATAATGTGTCGTACGGTGTGACGAATAAATATCTAATTTTGTTATATGAGTTGTTTTATTTTACAATATCATGATATTTGTTTTGATCGGTTCACGAAATTACGCAGCGACCTTTCTTCTTGTTCTTTTTCAATTTTGATGAATGTGATGAACGGGACTTTCTTGGAAATTTCGAACGCGGTTTTACCGTTACAAATGCACGCTGGCGGTGGGGCGGCACGTTTTCCTTTCGATTCTGCTGTTATTGAAAACACGAACGAACAATCATTTGTCATAGGAAAAACGTCAAAAGAGAATATTATTTTTTAAATTGTTTCAGGAACGTAAACAAACATTTGGCAGCGGCTGTATAGGGTTGTTCAAAGAATTGAACTCGGGGAGCACTGAAGAATTTTTTGTTTCCACCCGGTCATGACCATCAGCATTGTTTTCCTCAATGGAGTTTGACCCGGACGATGTGAATGCGTTGTTGTCACTGGCTTAAAACAGTATTTTAAGTGAATGATTTTATGTCTTGCTTTTTTGAAATTCAGCCAAGATGAAAGGAGGAAACAAACATGTCGTCAAAATCGGATGAGTTGCCGGATTGATGGGATTTTCTTCTGAAGTTACGAATAACTGTTGGTCTTCGTTTAAAATAACATCAGAAGCTAAAAACCAAACGCCGTTTGAAAAAGCATTCAAACAGGGCATGTATGAATTTGATTATGAAAGATTGCCAACCAGTATCTTCAGCGACCGGCGACCACGCAGATGTGAGTTCTTCTGACTCGTCCTCTTTCGGATCACTGACAACGGCAGCGGGCAGTTGGGACGTTTGTTTGGTGGATCGCAGCAGTTGCAGTTGCGTGAGCAATGCCATGATCTGCGTTGACACCTCCGACAATTGGCGCGAAAAACGAGCCAAATCCGGCAGCACCCAGGCGTCGTGGCTCTGCAACTGCTGCAGCTGCTGCGCCGCACTTTGCAGCTTTGACTCAGCGGTCTATGAATTGAAAAAATACATATACAGTGGCGGCCAAAAGTGTTGGAACGCTGCGCGCGTGTGTGCGTGTGAGCCTTGTATTGCGCGTGTGTTGCATCGGCCGTACAAACGCTATAAAAGAATCCCATGCTAATTTTTTTAGTTTTTTAGACCACTGAGTGTATCTAGTACATGAATCGCAGGTTTTTTTCACTGAAGCATACATTTATTTGCCAAATACCGAACATTATAACACGCCTCCATTGCATATGACTGACAGTAAAACTGATTCAAAATCATTGGCAAGAAAACTATTCAACGAAGTATTAGCGTTTCTTTGTATTTGAATTATCTAACAGACGTGTATTGTGTTCATGTTTCGGGTTCCAGTCGGGTTGTATTGTTTATTCCGCTATATTTTCTTGACAAATAATTTTGAAACAGTTTTACTGCCAAATGGAGGTGTGTTGTAATGTTCGGTATCTGACAAATAAATGTATGCTTCGGCGAAAAAACCCTGCGGATAGTGTACTAGATACACTCAGTAATCACAAAAACAAAAAAAAATTAGCATGGGATTTTTATAATAGCGTTTGTAAGGCTGATGATACACACGCGCAACACACGCGCAAACATGCGCGCAGCGTTCCAACACTTTTGGCCGCCACTGTATATAGTGGGACTTGAAAATTCAGTGCATTAGCTGATTGGTTGGTGCGTAACCTTGATCAGGTTCAAACGCAAGCCGTTCAAATTTTATTTTTATTTTTTTAATTTTTCGATTTTTTGAGTGTTTGTGTGGATGAATGTTTTGATTTCTAATGGAGAAAACTTTTGTAATGTATGAAGTTCAAAAAACAAAAAAGCAAAGTTTAAGGCAATTATCTGTAAACAGTTTAAAGATGCAGAAAAACTAAAAGCAGCTGTTCCTAAAAAATACAAGTTCATTTTCCGAAAAAGAACGACGGCGACGGCAAGAACGACAATTAAAAATTTCTGTTGTGTGTGTGTGTGTGATTTTTGATTGAAAAAGTTGTTTCTGATGAATTATGTGACAGAAAAAAACTGCAGTTGGTTTTTAAACGGATATCCATTTTTGGTCGCATCGAGAGCGCATCACGGTCGACGTTCTTTTTTGAAAAAATAGGTCCTGACCAGTCACCTTAAAACTTGTTTTTTTTATTTTTCTGCATCTTAAAAATCACAAACAGGGATTGCCTATTAAAAATCCAAACATTCATCCACATAAACACTCAAAATTGAAAAGTTCAACAAAGGAAAGTGCAATTTGAACGGCCCACGTTTGAACTGATCACAGTCACGCACCAACCAATCAGCTAATGGCCTAAATTTTCTTGTCCGGCTGACTATAAGCCTAAATTAAGCACAGTAAATACTGATTCAAGATAACTATTGTGGATTTATTCAAACGTGTCCGGACTAAAATGACGTCATTTGCTTTAAAAACGCCTGTTCGTTAAAGTACAGGCACTAAAATGTCAGTTTGGTGTGACTGATTCGACATTCACCATTTGTTTAAGGGAAGAAATTGGCTAAACGGAAAGTCTGGTTTGCTGTTAACGGCAAGCGCATGTTTGGCGGAACATGACGTCATTTCAGTGGGACACGTTTAAAAAAATGGGTCATACATAAATGAAAAACAAAGAATAATCAGCGTTGACCTCAAGTTCAGCGGTCAACTCGACAGTGCCATAAATGGTGTTGGCATCCGGCAGTAGTAGCCGTTCATTTGTTTCGGTGGCACTTTGTGACTGTTGTAGTTGTGCTGGACAAGGTGAGTGTGCGTTACCGCTGGATTTTTTTTGAGCAGTTTGTTGCGATGGAAGTGGCGGTGGTGGTTGGTTTTGGTCTTGTTGTTGACGTAGCCGTGCAAGTGTGTTGCGCAGTCGTACACAGAGTTCATGAATGTTCGGGCCACAAGCGTCAGCGTAAAATGGACGTTGAGTGGCGATGACGCGTCGCAAACGATCCACGGACTCTTGAATCTGATTGGGTGCGTATGATTATTTATTTTGGTCTCAAGACTCAATGCACTGTAGGTAAACAGTTTCATGCATGGCGCGAGTATTCAAAAGGATTTGAGTCCCCGAAATAGGGCCGAGTCGGACGATTTTGATTTGCCACATAAAGATTGGAACCAGTTTTCTTTCCACGTCTGCTCTGCACATGCACTGAGTCGAAGAATCCATAAAATTGATAATACTCTGAAAACACCTGTACTACAATGGTCAACTTTGGCTTTGGCCTTATATGTTAAATAATTCAATGGCGAAAACCTTTAAACATCCAACTGCAGCTCAAACCTGTTCGCGGTCCCGATTATTTGGCCTTATGTCGACACCAGAAGACGCTGACGATGATTGAATAGACGCGTTTGATCTTGATGTATTTTCTTGTTTTTGCTGTCGCTGCTTAGCGCTCACCTGCGCTGCATAGAGCTCACTCTTCAGAACCGGTGGAATCCATTGACGTTCTACAAGTGTCGACCGGCGCTGCCCAAACGTGTGCTGGTTGGTGGACATTATTGTAGAAAGCAATGTTTAATGGAATGGTGGTGGTGATGACTGTCGAGTATTTTATGCTTTATGAACCAGTACTTGGATGTTATTATAAAAATCCTTAGTGATAGAATTGAGAACGGAGTTTTGTTTTAGTTATTGACCAACATAAACACTCATCCAGCTATATGCATGTTAGGGGTTGGAGCATAGTTGTTCTAGGTGGGGGGTAGGGGGTGCAGCTATTTATCTGGAAAATTTGCTCCAGCTATCTATAGCCCCCTCCCAAACCCCAAGCTCTGGAACAACTATGGGTTAGATAGAGTGCGATGATTGCTCAGAAATTAAAAAAGTCAAAAATTGATTGAAAGACTGATTAAATACTAAGCCTAACATGATCCTAACCTAATCCTAACCTAAGCCAAGCCTATAGTTGTTCCAGCGCCGAGGGGTTGGGGAGGGGGGGGGCCGATATAGATAGCTGGAGAAAATTTTCCAGATAGATAGATAGCTGGAAAATTTTGGGGGGGGGCCGCGAGGGGGGCCATGTGACTTTGGGGGGGGGGCGGTCAAAATTTTGAAATTTCATAGATAGATAGCTAAAACGCTAAAAAGCTATAAAAACAGCGAAATAATGCTAAAAATACACTAAAAATCAAGTATAAACGCGTATTTTACCTAAAATTAGCAAAATTTTCAAGAATTACGAGCAAAAATGGTCAATTTTGATCAAAAATTGACTCATTTTGTGTCTTCGAAGACAAAAATTTTTAGATAGATAGCTGGCTGAGAAATTTTTTAGATAATAGCTGAGCCGAAAAAACCTGTCTGATAGAGATAGATTCGAAAAATTTTGGGGGGGGGCGGGCCCCCAGGGCCCAGTCCCTCCCTAGAACAACTATGCCTAGAAAAACACCCCCCAAATTACGAAATCGCCAAAAATCGGGCTCGGCTGGAACTCTGCTCTGCCTAAGATTAAAAAAATCGAAAAATTTTCTTTTAATATGCTCTGCTGAGGTACAATTTTTTGAAAGTTCAACAAAAATTTTCTTTGATATTACCTCGTAAAACCGTCAGCAGTCGATTTTGGACCGTTTTACCAATTGATATTAGACTTTAACAACTTCTGCGATAAATTTTCAGCGTCCCACTCCCATCCCAATTGACTCCCAAAGCTTGGCCTACCATTTAGGGTTGTTAAACAAAAATCAATTTTTTTTGTTCCGTACGACAGGTACGACAGGTTGGCCTGTCGTACTAAATCAAAGCACTGATGTTGGCAGACGTTGCCTAAACAAGCCTAAACCAAAACCTAATCCTAATGCCTAATTCCAAGCTAAACATGATCCTGACCTAATCCTAACCTAAGCCAAGCCTTTTCAAGAAGAAAGATGTAAGAACAATTGCGTTTTGAACAAGTTCTTGTTGAGTGCGGAGCGTGTGCAGGCGCGCTAGTGGATCATGAGCATGAGCATGCCGATGCCCGTGCGCGTGCGCTTTAGTAATGAAGCTTTAGGATTTTTTTAAAGTGGTTAAAAACAAAAATGCCGATTTTTTTAATTCGAAATTTTTTTCTCTAATATGCTCTGAAATTCTGAAAACCTTAATTTTGGCACAGTTTTTCGAATGTTTAACAAAAATTTTCTTTTATATTACCTCGTAAAAACGTCAGCAGTCGATTTTGGACCGTTTTACCGACTGATTTTAGGCTTCGACAACTGCGATGCGATGAAGTTTTTGAACGTGTCGTGGGGTTGTTAAAAAAACAAAAGTTGTCATTTTTGTTTTTGTTTTTTTTAATTTTTTTTTACAAGGGGGGGCCGGCCCCCCCCCAAAAAACTTTCGAATCTATCTCTATCAAACAGTTTTTTTCGGCTCAGCTATTATCTACCGTATTACCTCTATTAACCCCCCCCCCCCAAAATTAAACCCCCCCCCCCCAAAAATAAACCCCCACCCCCTCGACAAGTTTCCAAATAACCCCCCCCCCAAAAATAAACCCCCATGGGGGTTTATTAGAAACCTGTTTGAAACACATACCTAGCGAATTCAGTGGCTGAATGCAGTGACATTGGTGAAATTGTGCTACCAAAGGCCCCAAAGGGATGAGTTGGCGGTAATTTCATTACAAAAGGCTGTTACCAAAGGAAATCTCTGTGAAAAGTAGAAGTTTCTGCGACTTCCTTCCTGCCATGGAAGGTATTTTTGCCATTTTGCCCACCCCTAAAAATGGTTTCCAAATAAACCCCCCCCAAAAATAATCCCCCCCCCCCAAAAATAAACCCCCACCCCCAGAAGTCGCTGAAGAAATAAACCCCCATGGGGGTTTAATAGAGGTAATACGGTATCTAAAAAAATTTCTCAGCCAGCTATCTATCTGAAAATTTTTGTCTTCGAAGACATAAAATGAGTCAATTTTTGACCAAAATTGACCATTTTTGCTCGTAATTCTTGAAAATTTCGCTAATTTTAGGTAAAATACGCGTTTATACTTGATTTTTTAGTGTATTTTTAACATTATTTTGCTGTTTTTATAGCTTTTTATCGTTTTAGCTATCTATCTATGCAATTTCAAAATTTTGACCGCCCCCCCCCCAAAGTCACATGGCCCCCCCCCCCCCCCCCCCCGCGGCCCCCCAAAATTTTCCAGCTATCTATCTATCTAGAAAATTTGCTCCAGCTATCTATATCGGCCCCCCCCCAACCCCTCGGCTCTGGAACTACTATGATGATATGCAAGCGCCTCCGGTCCGGGGCGGAACTTTGGAGTTTTTTTTTTGGTGACCTCAATTTAGGGTTGTTAAGAAAAACAAAAATCGTCATGTTTGTTTTTTTTTAAAGAAAATTTTTTTTTTAAATTTCAAAAATCAAAGTTGTGCTAAATCAATCAGGGAGTTCGAAGAACCACATATGATATGCAAGCATAGTTGTTCTAGGGGGGGGGGCCTGGGGGGGGGCCGGCCCCCCCCCCCCAAAAAATTTTCGAATCTATCTCTATCAGACAGGTTTTTTCGGCTCAGCTATTATCTATCTAAAAAAATTCTCAGCCAGCTATCTATCTGAAAATTTTTGTCTTCGAAGACATAAAATGAGTCAATTTTTGACCAAAATTGACCATTTTTGCTCGTAATTCTTGAAAATTTCGCTAATTTTAGGTAAAATACGCGTTTATACTTGATTTTTAGTGTATTTTTAGCATTATTTTGCTGTTTTTATAGCTTTTTAGCGTTTTATCTGTCTATCTATCAAATTTCAAAATTTTGAGCGCCCCCCCCCCCCAAAGTCACATGGCACCCCCCCTCGCCCCCCCCCCCCCCCAAAATTTTCCAGCTATCTATCTATCTAGAAAATTTGCTCCAGCTATCTATATCGGCCCCCCCCCCAACCCCTCGGCTCTGGAACAACTATGTATGCAAGCGCCTCCGGAATGACTCCCGTATGGCGGAACTTTGGAGATTTTGTTTTGGTGACCTCAATTACCCCTTTTCCAAACCGTTACCATGCCTCTTCTAGTGTTTTGACCCCCAAAACGTCACTTATTGTCCCCAGCCCAAGTGAAAATACACATACCGGCTTGAAATTCGATCAAATCTGATGATGTGTCGCGACGGCAGGACACGAAACGGCAACCAGACAACGTAACGATTGCAAACGGAGCAGCTTGGACGCTCAAATTTAGATTGCGAGGCGAATCGTCAGCTTATCTGCATCGGAAATGGTAAGCCAACCTTTGGGACGCTCAAAAACGTCATCGCAGATGTTGTATAAGCCTGAAATCAGTCGGTAAAACGGTCCAAAATCGACTGCAAAGGTTTTACGAGGTAATATCAAAGAAAATTTTTGTTGAACTTTCGCAAAATTGTGCCAAAATTGAGGTTTTCAGAGCATATTAGAGAAAAAATTTTCGAATTAAAAAAAAAATCGGCATTTTTGTTTTTTTTAATCACTTTAAAAAAATTGATTTTTGTTTAACAACCCTACCTCAATCACCCCTTTTCCAAACCGTTACCATGTTTCTTCTGGTGTTTTGACCCCCAAAACGTCACTAATTGTCCCCAGCCCAAGTGAAAATACACATACCGGCTTGAAATTCGATCAATTCTGATGCTGTGTCGCGACGGCAGGACACGAAACAGCAACCAGACAACGTAACCATAGTTGTTCTAGGGGGGGGCCAGTGGCCAGTTCTATAAAAATTGAACAGTTGAATAGTTGAACATTTTTATTCACTTTTTCACTATTCAGCGAAAAAACGGGTTCTATAAAAGTGAACAGTGAACAGTGAAAAGTGAACAGTGAAACGTGAACAGTGAATAGTGTTTTGAACAGTGAATTTCACTGTTCATTTTTGCTCAGTTCTATAAAAGACTCTTCAACTGTTCAACCATTCACAAAAATCTTACAAGTCAAAAGAGACTTGTAAAAAGTTTGAAAAGTCATTTTTCCAGCAGATTGTAACTGAAAAAAGGTAAAGTATTGTTTATTTATGTTTTTCTAAGAAAAATTAAAAGCAGACGGCGTGAAATTTTGTGTCTTTGCATGGGTTTTAGTCTCGCTGTCATTCATCTGTTCTCCACATGATTTGTGGAGTGCAACACCCAAGCTTTATGTTGGTGGTGCACCATTTTCAGCCCATGTTTAATTTTTTGAGTAGATTAATGAATTTTTGTTGGTTTCAAGCTGTCAAATAGAAAATTAAGTCAAAATTTAAATTTTTTACGAAGGAGTAAAAAAACCAAAACTTGGCAAAACCAATTTAAAATGACTGTAAATGATGCAAATTTCCTGATTTTTTATTTCAAAACGATAAAAAAACATAAATTAAGACAAATCGCCAAGATCAGTTGAACTTGGTTAAAAATTGCACCCTGCCCAAAATACGCCCAGTTTTGTGAATTTGTAAAGTGAGAAAACTCACCTGCACAAGCACAACTGAGTTTCTTGTTGAAGAAACTCAAATTCCTTTAGCCATTTCGTCAAAAAAAATTCAGACTCCGCTCCATTCAGCAGTAAATGAAGTTCGTCGATTGATTTTCCATCGTATGCGGTGGCGTTCTTGACAACAAAACTGGAACCCGGCGTTATTGAGTTCAAAATTTTCAACAGATAAGTTGATCGCTCATTTAAAATTGCTCGAATCTTCGCAGAACCAAGAATCAACAAAAAGGGAAACTAAAAGAATCACGTTTCTTTGTTTCTGTTTCTTTTCTATTCAACTATTCAAAATTCACTGTTCAGAATTTACTCTTCAAAATTTTACTGTTCACTTTTTTCCTTTATAGAACACTATTCAACTATTCTGTTCAAAAATTCACTGTTCACTGTTCACTATTAAACTGTTCAACTGTTCACTTTTATAGAACTGGCCACTGGGGGGGGGGCCGGCCCCCCCCCCACAAATTTTCGAATCTATCTCTATCAAACAGGTTTTTTCGGCTCAGCTATTATCTATCTAAAAAAAATTCTCAGCCAGCTATCTATCTGAAAATTTTTGTCTTCGAAGACATAAAATGAGTTAATTTTTGACCAAAATTAACTATTTTTGCTCGTAATTCTTGAAAATTTCGCTAATTTCAGGTAAAATACGCGTTTATACTTGATTTTTAGTGTATTTTTAGCATTATTTTGCTGTTTTTATAGCTTTTTTTTGCGTTTTAGCTATCTATCTATCAAATTTCAAAATTTTGACCGGCCCCCCCCAAAGTCACATGGCCCCCCCCGCGGCCCCCCCCAAAATTTTCCAGCTATCTATCTATCTAGAAAATTTGCTCCAGCTATCTATATCGGCCCCCCCCCAACCCCTCGGCTCTGGAACAACTATGAACGTAACGCTTGCAAACGGAGCAGCTCGGACGCTCAAATTTAGATTGCGAGGCGAATCGCCACGCCACCTTATCTGCATCGGAAATGGTAAGCCTTTATCAAAAACTTTATCGCAGATGTTGTCGAAGCCTAAAATCAGTCGGTAAAACGGTCCAAAATCGACTGCTAAAGGTTTTACGAGGTGATATCAAAGAAAATTTTTGTTGAACTTTCGAAAAATTGTGCCAAATTTGAGGTTTTAGGAGCATATTAGAGGAAATTTTTTTGATTTTTTTAAATTGGCATTTTTATTTTTTTAATATACAACAAACCTGTGGATTATCTACCTGTGTGTAGAGAAAAAGTTCTCAGCTCCTTTTATAGTCACAAGAGCGAGGCAAAGTTTGGAATTTTAGCGCGAACGACCAACGGACCATATTATGCCGCATCCGCTGTCCGCTTCGCTCGCGATTGGGCATGATGCTGAAAACAAAACTGTTTTAGTGCTATTATTGAGTCCATCCTTGTTGGTGACGTGATTTTTTCGGTTCTGTTCACAGCTGCAAGTACTTTCTCTTCTTTTTTTCCACAGGTCAAGATTTCAACACGATAAGTAGCTGCAATTGTTGTGCCACGAAAACAGAGAAATAATTGGCGACTGTTCATGAATGAGTGACCAACGGCTATTCCAAAACAGTAAGGAACAAGGAGGCGGAGTAGGAGGAAGTACGATGGCAGACGACACGAACAGGCTCGCGCAGGCGCTCAAGTATTTGGTGGTCGAAAGGACGGCCGTTAACAACCCAGCCATCCAGGTACCGGCCAGCACTTTGGGCAACCAATAAAACAACAACATGGAGTATTCGTTCGACACATTTCTGCACCGAGAGCCCGAGAACATTTTCAGATTTCAAAATGGTTTTGTGTTCTTTACTGATGTTCTTTTCGGTGTTCTGTTCAGTCACGAAGTTCATGTGACTATGAAACGACAAACATAGGGCGTAAATGAAACGTGATTTCGTATTCTTCGGCGTTCATCTTTCTTAGGCCGACTGGTCTCAAAAGCGATTGGTATGGGTGCCGCACGAGAAGGAGGGCTTTGTGGCGGCGTCGGTGCTGCGCGAGGAGAAGGGTGACGAACTCGTGGTCGAGATGGACACTGGCAAGCAGATGCGTGTCAGCAAGGACGACGTCCAAAAGATGAACCCGCCGAAATTCGACAAAGTGCGTGATTGTTGTGTTTTGGGCTGTTTTTACTTGGTCTTTTTAAACCTGACAACCAGAATCAGATTTTTTCGGATCATTTTAACCGAAACTGTTGATTTGGGTATTCAGGATGAATACAGCATCCAATTTTTACGCATGGTGTTTTAGTGGAGGAAAGCATGTCACCAGACGCAGTGGGCCATTGCGCGAACGCCCAAGAACCAACCAAAAGTGAACATTGCAGGTTGAGGACATGGCCGATTTGACGTGTCTCAACGAGGCGAGCGTCTTGCACAACCTCCGTGAACGCTATTTCAGTTCGCTCATTTACGTAAGCTCGACTGTTTGTTTTGCAGTGTTGCATTTTGTGAGCTGCGTTTCAAGTTATTTTTCTGTATCGATGTTGGTGGTCGTGGCTGAGATTGAGACAATCGTTGAGTGCGTTCTCGTCTGTTGACGTATGGTCGAATTGACGTGGCGTTTTGATGACCATCCGGCGGTGCTGTGTGCTTTCCATGCATTTTGCGTGATGACACGAAACGAACGCAAAACTAGCAGTGACCTTGTGTGTGTTTTGCGATTCACGTTGCGTCTGCGCCCACTGTTTTCATCCATTGAACAGTTTTCAGTTCTTACGCGCTCTGCCCGTGACTGCGTGCAGCGTGCGCTTTCATTTTTCAAGTTAACGTTGAACTGTGTGCGTTTTTTCCCGAAAGTGCTGTGTGTGGTTGTTTGTGAAAAATATGCAGACTTATCAACTTGCGTTTGGTGGTATTATTGTTGGGAGTTCACAGCCGATTTCAACGCTGAACGTGCTGCAAAACACAGACCTCAAATCACATTGAGTTATTATGATTGTTTGGGGCAAATCTTTTTTGTTTGTATTTCCATTTTTTGAATGACTCGAATTTAGGGATTTTTCAAGATTGAAAGTCATGTTTTTGCAGGCGGCGGGCACAAAACAACTGTTGTTTGTGTAAATAACATATTGATTCTGTTCGAAAGTTTGAAACATGAATCGCAACGCAATCGTTTGAGTTTGTGTTTACTGTTGTTTCGGAATGTTTGATTGTGAAAAACAGTGAAAGTGTACACGGATGTGTGGTGAGGTGATGCCTGGCTTCAAGCCCGAACAAAATTCCACGGTTTTACAGCGTCAGCAAACACGAACGCGTGATTGACCTGGCGTGCAGTGTTGCAACTTTCAAATAATACTTTGTGTGTGCGTGTGTGTGTGACATCGGAAATGCTAGAAATCTGTGCATTAGTTTTGTTGTCCACCACAGAACACTGCAGATTTGCTGGCAAAACTTGTGTCCGCTTATTGAAAAGGTGCACTGAAATTAGAGTACACTTCCATCAGATGAGAGTGAAAGTGATGTATCATGATCTTTTGCACGATTTCACAATTCGCAACTGTCATCTTGCGTTGGTGTTGCGCAGTGCGGTTTGCTGGTCAGAAGTTGCATCGAAGTCATCATATTACAACAGACTAGCACTCAACACGAACATGTGAGTGTTGTTTACGGTTGGTGGTGGCGTGGCATGGGAGCAATCAGTGAATCATTACACTCTTGAACTGCCACAATTTCACACGAAACGAAAATGCTGGGGACCTCCACATCACCGCGCAACGGTGTGATTGAAATCAGTCTCATGTTTTGTAACTTTTCGGATTAATGTGTGGAACGAACTGGTTGTTGGACAAAAGTTTTGTTGTTCTTGTCTGTCACCCAACGACTTCATCATCCATACCTGGGCGTGCAAAAAAATTATTGAAATCTTGACGTTGAAAGACCCGTTGGAATGCGTCGAACAAAGAATGAAAGGTGTGAATAGTGGTGGTGCTCTGGTCGATGACAGATTGTCTGTGTAGACGAAACAACAGTAAAAAACGCACGTTTTTTCATTCACTGGGGTTGTTATCTGTGATGTTGGTCGTTTTCGAGAAAAACGTTCAGGAACGTCGTTAACGTTTTTGGCGCGAAAATTTTAACTGATTGAATGGGAATGTTTTGCACACGACATGAGCAGACGCGACTTTTCGTTGTCACTGCAGCTGTTTTATTGCGTATGCACACGCCAAAGCACCGCGTTCAGAGAAGAGCACTGCACTGAATAGCTTTTTTGTTTTGAATTTTTTTCTCAATCGGGAAACACGGGTTTTTTACATTATTTTATTTTGACATCCGTTGTTGTCGTTGCGTGAGAGATGTTGTGTGTGTCGTGTGTAGGGTTAGGGGAAAAAAAATCCGGATTTTTTTTTAAATTTAAAAAAAAATTTAGAAAAAAATTTTTTTTTACAAGTTAGGTTTGTTCGAAGCGTCTCGTCGAGCTGAGTTCATCTAGACTATTTTCAGAACGATCCGGAAAACTATAAGAGCGAAAATCGTGTTTTATTGAAATTATGTCCATTTCATAGAGGGAAAGTTGCATTTTCAACAGTAAAACAGGACAATTTTCGACGTGTACTTGAATATTGAACCGTTCTTAGTTGTTCCTCTTTAGAAAATTACCAAAATTTGACTGTGTTCAAAAATTCCTGTTTGCTGTAGCTAAGTCGGCAACCCCTGTCGACCCGGTCGCCCCCCCCCCCCCAAGACACTTACTTTCAGGTTCAACCAGCTATGCTATCTGCCACATGGCGAGAGCCCACTCTTCAAATCATCGTATCGAAAACACGTACCATGATTTCGCGATCACGTTGCGGGCAACTGACAGACGCAAGTTTAACACGTTAGTTTAGCTCAGCACGCAAGTTTTAACATGTGGCCATGTTATCGGGTATCTGAAAAACGGTCGTGTGATGTGGTATTAACCAACATCCCCGCTCCAATTGTTTAACAATATATCGCACAACTCCATTGTAGACCTATAACGTACGCCAATCAACAAGATATCATGTTCATCTCATGGCCTACCGACTGAAAAAACATGTTCTAAGTTGCAAGAAAACGATTTCTGAAACGATATTTCAATTCAGTTAAGTCATTTCAACGCTAAAAATTGACTCTAGAAGTCATCCAAATCGAAAAACATGGAGTACGTCGGTCAAAATGACCAAATAATGACATGTACCTAAGCACACAAAGAAGTTGGGAAGAAAATTTGGTTTGAACTTTCAAAAAATTATGCCATAAATCGAATTTTCAGAGCAAAGTAGAAGAAAAATTTTTCAAATTTTTTTTAAGTTTGAAAAAAAATCCAAATTTTTTTTAAAAAAACGAAAAAAAATAAAAAAAATTTTTTTTCAAAGCCCCTAACCCTAGTCGTGTGTGTGTGACTAAGCAGATAGCAAGAAACTGGTGTTTTTTTTACCAAACATTAACATCTGGATAAAAAAGAATCGGGGGCTTTCAGTCATGCATTTTTTTCGGGTTGTGTGTGTTTGTTGTGGATGAAACGGATGGCGTGGAAGGAGGCGGCTTTTTCTGTGCGTTTGAAAAATGACTCATATATCAGTACGAAAACGCTCATTCGTTGTCGCTAGGTTTGAGTGTGCTTAGTGTTCGATAACGCGCACAAAGTGAACAGTGGCTTTTAGGGGGATGGCAAGACCAGTGCATCATCGACATCTCTTTTCTCTTTCTGGGAGCTCTTGCACGCTTTAGGCTTGCGAAGCACAAAATTGAATGAACATGCACATGCAGCATCAAGAAAAACTGTTTGCCTAAGCAGTACTAGGTCGCAAACCAGTCAAATATCAACAGGGTGTGAATGTTAATGAGAACAAAGCCAAGCAGCATAGTTTTCGCAATAAGTTTCCAAGTTTTTGTGTCCTTTTTTGCAGACGTACTCAGGGCTGTTCTGCGTGGTCGTCAATCCGTACAAACGGGTGCCGATCTACACGGAGGAGTTGATCGAGGCGTACAAAGGCCGCAAACGCCATGAAATGCCGCCGCACGTGTTCGCCGTGGCCGACTCGGCCTATCGCCGCATGCTGCAAGGTGAGCCACCGTGATGCTTCGGTTCGCACGACACAGTGAATAGGGGGGGGGTGCATGTGTGTCGTTTTTGGGAACTTTGCGGCAATCGTGCCAGTGGCTCACTGCATTTTAGCTTTAGCACACCATCGTCGCTCGAGTCGACTGTGCTAGAGACGCAACAAAAAACATGTTTTCTGGTCTGTTACCGTCGGTTGTAACTCGTCGTTTAATTATATTCTCGTTTTTTTCTTCAGAACGCGAGGATCAATCGATCTTGTGCACGTGAGTTTCATTTCGGTGTTCGTTTTCTTATTTCGACACCTTTGGTTCAATTTTGTTCTGGTCCTGGTGTGCCGCAAGTGAATTTCGTGATACACGCATTGAGTCATCCGGGCCCAGGATTCTGGACCGGAGTGGAGCAACATGTGAATGAATTGTTGACTCAGTGGTTTGGTGTTTTGGGTGTCTCGATCTCTATTCCAACCACTCACAACACCCTTCCTGTCGTCGTTCAAAAACTGGGCGTATAAACTTTCGCCATGACTGCGGCAGTTACGAACAACCAATAAGTGCGAAAAATTCATGCATGGTGTACCGGCTGCTTTTTTGCGTTGAATAGCGGAATTATACGTTTTCCAGTAGCCGTAATGTTCGTGTCAGCTAGGCTTTTTCAGAATACGAAATTTGATAGCTGGAAAGGTATGACCACAAAAGCAGAACAAATTCAAATGTCTCGTGGCGCCAACTTGTTTTTGTGTTGCAATGGTGATGTTTACGTTTCTTGCAATGATACACGCAACGCACGTGCGGAACACAGGAGACCCTTGAAAAGTAGTACGACACGCAATTTACAACGCAGCAGCCGTTGTTTTAGCTGACAAAACGCAGACAAGCAATTTTCGAGTTTGT
This sequence comes from Theristus sp. LFF4_11, assembly GCA_030248135.1. Taxonomy (NCBI): domain Eukaryota; kingdom Metazoa; phylum Nematoda; class Chromadorea; order Monhysterida; family Xyalidae; genus Theristus; species Theristus sp. LFF4_11. The sequence continues at coordinate 80,958 of JASANC010001075.1, read as the reverse complement.
TTTTTCTTCAGCCAGCTCTATTTGGTTTTTACGGTGCATTTTATTGCTGGGTCTGGTATTGATTGAGCGTACACTTGCTGCTGCTGCTGCTGCTGCTGATGTTGTTGTTGTTGTTGTTGTTGTTGTTGTTGTTGTTGTTTGGTTCGCGCGAAGAAAAACAGCGCGACCGGCAGAGATCTAGTGAGCAGTTTGGTATGTTTTATTGAAAGTCTCGGCTTTTGACTCGCCACAGATCGCCCGACGCAATGTGTTTTTTTGTGTATCGTTTGCCCGTGAAAAAAAGGTATGTGTGCTGCGGTAATGTGACGTACGGACGGAGTGAGAGTGCGCTGACGCTGCGTTGTTCGTTGGCAGTTTTGCGAATGAAAGTCGGCATATGTAAACGGGCGGACTTTGGAGGGAATACAGAAGATGAAGGAAAGGGCAGGCAAAACATCGCGCTCGTACACTTATTATTACCGTTGGCGCTGTGCGGAACGCTTGTGTAACGAGTGTTTTATTTTCCAAGTAACTGTCTGTGCGTTCGCTGGCCGACCAGACCAGCCATGCCCGACTGACTGACTTGCACTGTGCGTTTGCGTCTGTGCAGCTGGCCCCATTATTCTTTGCAACCAGCCACCAATGTTCGTCTATTCTTCTTCTCTCCATTCTGCTTGCTCGCTTGCTTGCCGACAGGAGCACGCAAAAAAATGTGTAAATGTGTTTTGGCTTGGCTTGCTTGCTTTTGATATCAGCGATAAAAAACACGCATACACACACACAGAGTTCCAAGTGAGATTTTTCTTGTAGACTTTTGTGTGGAACGGGACTGAGCAAAACAGTTTTGCTTGTTGCTTTCGTTGTGGTGATGCTAAAATGATGTTGAACACAAAGATCACAGCGTTGCGCGATGTACGCCTTTTTTATTCTGCCGCTCTCGTTTACTTGGCAAACACTTTCACATGAGAAAAACATTGTAAAAGACAACTTTGTGGCTGGGCAGCTAAGCAACGTAAGCTATGCGTGAAGACGGGCTCGAGATAAGACGCGCAATGCATGCAAACACACGAGTCCCATGGAAAAAAGAAGCGCCGTGCGTATGAAAGAATGACACGATAAAAATGACATTGCAGCGTCAAAAGTTTTGCATGGTAGTTCTTTTTCACACATGAATGAGTTCTTGGCAGTTGGTATCGTGTTTCACTGCGTGTGTTTACTCAACTCAATATTTAGATTGAGAAGTGGAAGATTTGGGGCGGTATGTGTTCGGTTGGGAGTTTCCATTGACGTTTGTTTGGGTGCACGATATAATGAATTGAAACATTTTGTGGCATTGTAGGGCATACCTTATTTCTTTCTTCAACTCATCGCAATTGAAAAAAATTTCAGCGGTGAATCGGGCGCAGGCAAGACGGAGAACACGAAGAAGGTGATTCAGTATCTGGCGTTTGTTGCCGGCGCTGCGCGACACAAGAAAAACGATGCAACCACGCCGCCGACACCGACGACGCCGACCACAAGGGTCAGTTGGCACTTTGCTTGGTTGCAAGCTCTCTCGTTGCATCGGAAACCCACCTGCCAAGCCTTTGCTTCATTTCGTTGTGGTGTAACAGCAAGTTTCGTGCTGAATGGTTTTTATTTTCTACCCCAGCAAGACATTATTGGTGGCCATTTGGTTTGCATGGTGTTATTATCCGTTATTATTATTTTGGTTGCATTCTTTGGTGACAGAACATGCAAATTCAACGTTGTTTGGAAAGCTGATAGTTGAACAACAATTTGTGCATCGTTCAATGGTTTTCATTTTGTTCCACTTCCACACTGAATTTCAATCTATGAGAACGTGTCACACAACAATGACGTTATGTATGGGATGCATGACGTCACGTGTGTATGGCCTGTTCCAATAAACACATCTCACCAAGTGACTGTTGTCTTACTTTTGTTGCATGTTCACTCTGGTTCAGGCAGCACGCGCCGCAGCACAGATCGAGCTCGTGGTAAGCACTCTATCGTCCAGTTACTTTTGTTCAGTTTCGTTTCATTTGCCTTTTGTTAGTCGCCAGCCGTTCTTTGAAAAAACGGTGTTTTTCGCGTCTGCAGTCGGTTGCAAAACTCGCAAATATTGAAGTGTTGACGGCACTTGAGTTTTTTCCAAAAGCCGTTCGTTCCAGTGATAAGCGGATGATTCCGGTAGTTCTGCTGGCCCAGATCAAAACGTTCACCCTTGGTTGGCGTTAAAAACCCGGTCAGCAAGCGAACAGTGAAAAACCAACGGCCGCAAACCGGCTACACAACAGATTACAATAGCTGACAGTCGGCAGAATAAAAAAACAGTGAACAAAGAACAGTGCACTCGGCAAACATGCTGTTTGTTTCCATCATTTATGTAGCATGTTTTGACGAACGCCGAACTGGGTGGCCAGAAACGATGGACTATGAAATGTGTTGAAAAAAAAAACAAACAGAAATCTTACAGTGCAAACTGAAAGAAACGTGTGTATGTAATGTGTGTGTCTGTGTTTGCTACATTGTTGCTGCACACTGTTCACTTCAAATAAACGCATTTTTTCTTGTTACTCCCGCTGACGCACAACATTTCACAAACCACCAACTGAGAAACTGGGATTGTAAAACATTGGTGAAATGACAGGGAAAACGGCCGATTGCTATGTGCGAACACAGGCTACAGTTGCTTTCACAGAAACGATGAAAATGAACAATAATGTCAAGAAATGTGTTTTCGTGGAAACCTGTGAGCACGCTGCGGTTTGCACAAACGTGATCATGCTTCACGTTGCATTCAACCACGGACAGCACGTTCTTTTGATGGACACGTGTTCTTGCTTGGCGGTTTTTTGGGGGAATAATCTGCTGTGAATTTACAGTCGGCTGGTATTATCGTTTTAGAAAGGGTGTTTCGAAAATAACAACACAATGGAGAGAACATGCGATTCGGTTCGGCTTTTCAGAGTACGAATGTCTGCGTGTGATGATTTGAAAATTTCTGGAAGCAGCCGAGCTTACCCTGCATATTATACATATTTTAGGTTTCGGGTGGGAAGGATGAGTCAGTAGTTCAACGGTCAACCGAAACTAGTTGTTTAGTTCAACATTGTTTAGAATTCGTTCAACATTTGATATTAGGAATAGGCTAGACAAGGCATGTTGTGCCCAAATTTGTATCCATAGCATTTCTAGTTCACACTTCACGCAGCGAGGACCACTGATAGACCACCCGTATGGATCAGCATTTTTTAGACGGAAACGTTTTTCAACATGCTTTTGCCTCCACTGTGTCTCTCGATGTTCGCATTGCGTAAAGTACTCCAGCTCCAGCCAAGAACGAACAATCTTTGCAGGGGACTTTGTTTTGTGCATGTTTCCAGAAATATCATGTTGATCATGTTCGTTCGGCCGTGACGCAGCGCTGAGCAAGCACACGTTGCAAACGCACTTTCGTCAAATGTTGTCACTCACACTTTCTGCACACACCACAGACAATATGTGCACGCGTTTTCACACCAAACGAACTCATCACCATACACAGCAGCAACAACACATAATTTTTTGAGAAAACTTTACATTTTGTTTAAGTAAAACGGAAAACGGGGGCTGGGCAAGCAGAGCTACCGGATTTTTTGGTGGTTAAATTCTTTGAATTGCAGAAAACAAAAGTTACCTATTTCTTTTCAGGGTGAACTGGAGAAGCAGCTGCTCAAGGCGAACCCGATTCTCGAAGCGTTCGGCAACGCAAAAACAGTCAAAAATGACAACTCTTCACGATTCGTATGTTCATGTTCGAATTGGTTTTGTCAAGTCAAGACAGGAAACCTTTAGAATGTGCTTGCCTTCTTGATTTTGTGAGTAAAATGGGGCTAGTGGATGACGTCGATCTTCGGTTTGTCTGCTGCAGGGTAAATTCATCCGCATCAACTTCGACACGTCTGGCTACATCAGTGGCGCGAACATCGAAAGCTACCTGCTCGAGAAGGCTCGTGTCAACCGGCAGGCGCGTGATGAGCGCTCGTTCCACATTTTCTATCAGTTCCTGCGTGGCACCACCGCCGAAGAGAAACGTCGGTTCATTGAGCTATGTCGTTGTGGCGTGTTGCACGGCAATGCGTTTGGTCTCAGTCGTCTCATTGTGCCTGTCTTGTGGCCGGTCTCGGTTTTGATCACCACTTGGCAGATTTGTCTTGTTCGACGACAGCAATGTTCTGGCCGTACAGCTGAGCGATTGTGATTTGTTTGCAACTGCAGGTAGCTTTCTGCTGGACAACGTCGAGCAGTACAACTTTCTATCAAACGGCAGCATCACGGTGCCCAACGTCGACGACTCGCAAGAATTCCGCGAGACGATACAGTCGATGAAAATGCTCACGTTCCACGACGAAGAAATCACGTGTATGCAACAGAAGCTATGCAGCAGTTTTCTTGGAGTTTTTCCAAAAATTCATGCAAAATTCTAGCAAAACCTGTGTCTCATTGCAGCGATTCTGCGTGTGATCAGTGCGGTGCTGCATTTCGGCAACATGGAGTTCGTACAAGAAAAGAAATCAGACAACGCGCTGTTGCCGGATGATAGAGGTGGCTGTGTTTTTGTTATTACTTATTGTTATTTATCTCAGTTTATACAGGCTGAACTACTGCTTGATAGGTATCTCTGACGCAGCTTTACTCTTTCAGTTGCCCAAAAAGTGTGCCATCTGCTTGGCTTGCCCGTGGGCGAAATGATCAAAGCGTTCTGCCGTCCGCGCATCAAAGTTGGCCGTGAACATGTGCAGAAGGCACAGAGTCAGGCTCAGGTTCGATAAGACGAACGTTTGACAGTATTTTCTCGTTGTGATGTTTTTGAAGAGATTCCTGGTGCTCACTAGCAAGACTGAGTGAATGTGATTTTGACATATTGTTTCGGTTTTGTCGCAACCCCAAACACAATTCAGCCAGTCAGTTTTTCTTCGGCTTCTTCTAAACGATGTATATTTTTAGGTTGAATTTTCGATCGAGGCCATCTCAAAAGCGTGCTACGAGCGTCTGTTCAAATGGCTCGTCAATCGGCTGAACAAATCACTCGATCGGTCACGTCGAACCGGTGCCTCGTTCATTGGAATACTCGACATCGCTGGGTTAGATTTGCTTCAATTCAACTTCTCAGCACAACTTCAACACGCACTGTGGTCAAAGTTTCCAATCCATCCCGGGGCTTGAAAGCTACATCGGGCTAAAAAATGAAGCAATTGAATGCAACAGTGAAACTTGTTGTCCAGAAACGTACCCTTTGCAGATAACTTCATGTCAACTGACCATCAATTGCTGCAGAAAACGTGCACATCAAACAATGTGTCACTTGATTTGATTTCAGCTTCGAGATCTTCGAGTTGAACAGCTACGAGCAGCTGTGCATCAACTACACCAACGAGAAGCTGCAGCAGCTCTTCAACAACACCATGTTCATCCTGGAGCAGGAGGAATACCAGCGTGAGGGCATCGAGTGGAAGTTCATCGATTTCGGCCTCGATCTGCAGCCGACCATTGACCTCATTGAAAAGGTTGGTGCGCATTCGGTGCTGTTCAGGCTGATCAGTTGGCTGTTTCCGAATGAATACTGCCGATCGCGCCTTGTCGTCGGTGCAGGTAGAGTTGGTAAAAAACCGGTTTTTTATATTGCCAAGAAAAAAACCGGTTTCTTTTCCGTTTTAAAACCGTTTTAAAACCATAAAAAACCGAATGCTTCCCAGCTCCTAAACTTTTCAGAACTTGGCATCTTGAACTCAAAATAGGAAATACATCAAAATTAGTGATTTTGAGCAGCGTAAAATGCTGTTTTCGGGCATACAACCGACCCAATATGCTATTTTTGCCACCAAATGCTACCCAATTTTTTGTTTCAAATTAAATTAAATTCGCTTTTATTGGTTTCCAGGGCAGCACGTTCAATAAATTGAAAACAAAGACTGGGCAGTGACCGTGTAGGTGTGGGGAGCGGGGAGGGACGGTTGCAAGGAGACCGGATAGCTGACCCCGATTAGGGGGCGAGATTTGCAGAACTGCAAAGTGAAACCGGTGGCGGATTGCGTTTGAAAAATAACATTTCATCAGTTCCCCTTTGCAAATCGACAACATCGTCAGTTAGTCTGCATATGCACTTAGTTTAGCAATCACCTTGTCTTCATCGTATTTCACTTGACCCTTGCCACAAAAGCTTCTGCAAAATGATGCTTCACCAGTTCAGTTCGACACAGTTCACTGCACCGTTTTTTCAAAAATATAATTTTACATTTTATCAATCAAACGAAGAGTTGTGATTTTTGACCACGAAGTTTGAAAATTTTTAAAGTAAAAAACCGGTTCTTTATTTTTTCAAGAAAAAAACTGAAAAAAAACCGGTTTTAAAACGGAAAAGAAACCGGTTTTTTTTTCCTGTGCCAACCCTAGGTGCAGGCAGTCGGCAGGCCTGCACACTTCAGCAATCAAGTCTCGAGTTTTGATTCCAGCCAATTGATTTTATTCTCCCTGCTTCCGAAAGCAACTTGTCAGCTTGCGTTGTTTGCGTTGTGCAGCCGATGGGCATTCTCGCGCTGCTCGACGAAGAGTGCTGGTTCCCGAAGGCGACCGAGAAGACGTTCAACGAGAAGCTGCGCGCGAATCACACGCGCCACCCGAAGTTCGTGGTGCCCGAGTTCAAGTCGGTCTCTGATTTCGCCGTGATCCACTACGCCGGGCGTGTTGACTACAGCGTCGACCAGTGGCTCATGAAGAACATGGACCCGTTGAACGAGAATGTCGTCTCGTTGCTGCAGAACAGCGCCGATCCGTTCGTCTGTCAGATCTGGAAGGACGGTCAGTGCTGGTTGTGCTTGCTGGCGCTGCGTTCGGCCACGTTGTTCAGTAAAGTCAAACACCATTTATGACTGCGTTCATTGGTCGCTTTCGTGCAAACTTATGGCAGCGCGTGCCCGTTTCCCAAACTGGCTAAATGTCAATTTTTGCGAGCGCTTGCGCTTGGTTGTTGTAACAAAAGTGCATTCTCTAATTTGGCGCATGTTATTGCACCTTTTGAAAGGCATTTTGACTTCAGCAGTTCTGTATAAAGCGCAGCGTCACGATGTTGCCCATTGTACTAAGAAGGATGATATTGATACAACAGGTTTTCATGAATTTTTGGGTTGAGCTTTTTCTGTAACTTTCTAATCCAGGACCAAATCATTTTATAGCTAGGTGTGAGCTGGTGTTTTGTTATTTTGTTTATTTTAACAGAGTTTTGCGTAGCAGACAACTTTCAAGTCTAATTAACCACATTGATGGACTAATGATAAGAAAAAACTGCAAACGGCACTCCATGAACCACAAAAATATTTTGTAGCAAAAATTGTTGCACTGAGTGGATTCCGCGTTGACGGTACGTGCTGCTGTTTGTAGCCGGGCAGTCAGTGAAAACCGTGGTCGTGTTGTTTTGGGTTTCCGTTTTAAGAAACTTTAAGCGTTTTTGGTCTTTGTAGTGCACCGATCAAGCACGAAGAGTTAGTTATCAATGTTTTCAAACAGCACAGAAACTAAGGCTTCTTTTTCAAAATGTCCCCGATAAATTTCGCGTGTTTGTGTTGTTTCGGTTCCTTTTTTTGTTTGATGTTTTTTACCCGTAGCGGGTGTGCGATGTTTGTTTGTTTTTTTGCGTGTTGTGTGTGGTCATGATTTGTCCAGCAAACACGATCGTTTGTTTATGAAAACCTGTCAGACTGACTGAGCGTTTCTTCCGTATTCACGTGTGTTGCAGCATCATCAGTGGTCGATTGTCGTTGTGCTCATCTGTCTCTGTCTGGTCTGACAGATTCGAATAACCAAACGTTCATTTGTATTGTTGTACCAAATGGTTGCTCGGCTTTTTTGCAGCCGAATTTGCTGGAATCGCCGCAGCCGAGATGAACGAGACTGCGTTTGGCGTGCGCACGCGCAAGGGCATGTTCCGCACGGTCGGACAGCTCTACAAGGAGCAGCTGTCACGGCTGATGCAGACGCTACGCATGACCAACCCGCACTTTGTGCGCTGCATCATACCGAACCACGAAAAGAAGGTAGCATCATTGGTGACCCATTCTGCTGTGCTCTTTAGAATCGCCAGCTCTCACAACGGTTCCAGAATGCCAGTGGAGTGTCCCATGGGCCAATTCTTATGCAGCTTTCCTAGCGTTCCAGCTAGAACCTTCTAGGCGTGGCCTGGAACAAAACGGACCTTTAATGGTGTTCCATACGTCATTCCAGCTCGATGCAAGATGCCGAATACTCCGCATGATCACTGGTTCTTTTTGCGTGTTTTGCAGGCAGGCAAGATCGCGCCGCTGCTTGTGCTCGAGCAACTGCGCTGCAACGGTGTGCTCGAGGGCATACGCATCTGCCGGCAGGGCTTCCCCAACCGCGTGCCCTTCCAGGAGTTCCGTCAGCGATACGAGATTCTCACGCCGCACATCATCCCGAAGGGCTTCATGGACGGCAAGGAGGCCACCAAGCGAATGGTGACACTTCATGCAGCCTTGCTTTTGGTTTTGGCCGTCACACAAAGTGAATGAAGTCGTTTGTAAATACGATTGCTTGTCGCTATATATGAGTTGAACACCACAGACACCCAGATGCGTGTGTTACGCATGTACTGACTGGTCAATGTTTGGCGTGTCCTGTTGAAAATGTCATTCTCTTGCGAGTCTTCTTTTGTAATATTTGCACTTTTGTTCAGCTGGAAGCATTGGACCTCGACAAGAACCTGTTCCGTATCGGCCAGTCGAAAGTGTTCTTCCGTGCTGGCGTGCTCGCGCAACTCGAGGAGGAACGCGACCTCAAGCTGACCGACCTCATCTTGCACTTTCAGGCGCAATGTCGACGATTCCTCGCAAAACGGTTCACATTTTACAGTTGATGGTCATGGTGGAGGATGTGTCTGGCTGGTTGCGTTGCAGGGTGCGGCCTTATTGGTCTGATTGGTATTGAGCAGCCAATCAGCATCCTGATCTGTATTTGTTTCGCGCGTTGGTTGTTCGTGGTGGGATTGTTGTTCTGAAATGAGCACTTGTTGTCGCAGACTGTACCAAAAACGCGTGCAACAGTCGAACGCAATCCGTGTGCTCCAACGCAACGGTCTCTCGTGGCTGAAGCTGCGCAACTGGCAGTGGTGGCGGCTGTTCACGAAGGTGAAACCGTTGCTGCAGGTCACCAACCAGGAGGCTGCCTTGCACGCGAAGGAGGACGAACTGCGGCAGCTGCGTGACGTGTTCCAGAAGAAGGAGGACGAGTACGGAAAACTGCAGAGTGGACTGCAACAGGTTGCCAAGCGCTTTCTTGAATTTTGGATGAGAACGCAAGGACACATCAGCGCTTATTTCGCCTGTTTTTACATTGCGTGATATTAAGATATCATGCATGAAGAGGCTGCTGTCAATCACAACACGCTATACAAGCAGGTGACGCGAAGGACAACTGCGGCAGCTGCGTGACGTGTTCCAGAAGAAGGAGGACGAGTACGGAAAACTGCAGAGTGGACTGCAACAGGTTGCCAAGCGCTTTCTTGAATTTTGGATGAGAACGCAAGGACACATCAGCGCTTATTTCGCGTGTTTTTATATTGCGTGATATTAAGATATCATGGATGAAGATGCTGCTGACAATCACAACACGCTATACAAGTACTCAGTATTGCTTGGTTTCGTCATCAATAAACTTTGGTGGTGATTTTTGTTTCTTCAACCTACCGAATACCAACCGCCCGCTGCGTCTGTGTAATTCAATAAACAATGCATCATAGCCCATTCATCCCAATTTGCACATTGCAGTTCGTCGGAAAATTAGTATTATGCAGTTTATGGTATGGTCGTTTTTATTTCAAAGACAAACTTTGATATCGCTGACAGGCGACAATCGAAACTGTCAATGTCATTTTGGAATCACCCGCAAAACGCATGCTCGCATGCACGTGTGCTGTATCTCGTGCGTGCGCAACCGCACTTTTCACTCTGCTGTTTTTGTGCACGTGTTAATACGAGTTTTCTTAAACTGGGTTATCTGTCTGTCAGCAGCTGTCAGTTTTACCTTTTGGGGGCGTCATTTTATAGACGCTTGTAGCATCAAAATACAGGTTGAAACAAGAATATGTTCACCTGTTACACACATATATATCCAATACCGTTGTGTTTGTTTCAATCGTTTATTTTTAGTGCGAGATTTAGGATTTAGTGATTTTATTTTCGATCGCGGTTTTATTGTTTAAAACTGCAGCATTGGCAATAATACTATTGCGTGGCAAGCAAGACTAAAAAATGAAATAACGAAAATGTAAAAGAGAAGTGCGACTTTTTCTATCGGTTGACCCTGCGCGGAGATAGCTAGGATAGGATGCTTTGTCAGCTGCACATCTATGCACAACAACTGCGTCATGAAGTGAGCATTCATAATTTTTAAATCTGACTCGTTGAATTATTTGGAGTTCCATTGAACTGCATTGTTTTCAGTTGAAAGAGGAGCGTGCGGTGCTTGTGGAGCAGCTGCAGCAGGAGGCCGAGGAGCGTGCAGAGGCAGATGAAGCACGCAGTCGATTGGAGCAACGCAAGATTGAGCTCGAGGCACTCATGGAGGAGATGACGTTGCACGAGGAAGAGAAGGAGGAGAGGGAGGCTGCCATGAACGAGGAACGCAAGAAGCTGCAGATGAACATTCAGGTGGGTGGGTTGGTTGGTGTTTGGAGCAGCTGGTTGCTGCCATTATGCGGTGATACATTTCAAAATCACGCATCAACTTGTTGTAGTTTGCGTGGACGGAATGACAAGCCACAGTAAACCAGGCAATCAATGGCAATTCATGTACTTTTCTTTAGGACCTCGAAGAACAGCTTGAAGCAGAGGAGAGTTCCCGCCAGAAGCTGCAGCTCGAAAAGGTCAACCTCGATCAGCGAATCAAGAAACTCGAGGAGGATCTGGCCGTCGTGGTTGACTCGCAGCAGAAGGTGTGTCATTGGTGGAATTGGCTTTGATTTTTAATTTTTTTTCCAGTGGTCCGAACTTAAATAAATAAATAGAACAGCGAGGAAAAAAAACTGAACCAAATATTTTCTGAATTTTGTTTCAACGTGTAGCGAGGCAAAGAAAGTTCGATCTCACCAATCATTTTCCAAAACTTCAGTTGCAACGTGAACGCAAGTCGCTTGATGAACGCAATTTGGAGCTGATGAAAAAACTCGCCGAGGAGGAGGACAAAACGAAACATCTGATGAAGCTGCGCACAAAGGCCGAAGGCTCCGTCGCTGAGATCGATGAACAGCTGCACAAAGAGCGACAGGTCAGTCACAGATGCTTTTCGAAACGTTTTTGTATCATGTATCACGAAATTTAGGTGTCACAAAATTTAGCCAGAGATCAAAAACCCGACCGCCTGAAAAAATGACTATATTTTTGAATCCGGGCTTTTTCTCATTTACAGACGCGCCAAGAACTGGAGAAAGTGCGCAGAAAACTCGAGACAGACATGGCAGAACAGAAAGATCAGATCGAAGAGAAACGCCAAAAACTCGAAGAGCTACAGTCGCAGCTGGCGAAACGTGACGAGGATCTAAACGTTGCATTGGCAAAGTAGGACGCTTCTGTGATGTCAACCTGTTGATTTGCTGATTTCATAATATATCCTGCTGTTGTGCTGATTCGTTATGCAGCAAGATAGGAATTGTGATTTAACATTTATGTGTGCTTCTAACCATGGCCGGAGTTTTTGTCGACCACCAGAACTTTTACTGCTTTTTTTTCATTTTCAGATGCGAAGAAGAAGTGGCCAGCAAATCACAAATCCACAAGCAAATGCGTGAACTCGAGTCACAACTGCAAGAGCTACAAGAAGATTTGGAGGCTGAGAAGTCCTCGCGACGCAAGGCCGACCTGCAGAAACGCGATCTGGCGGAAGTCTGTGCTGCTCGATTGTGTTTCATGTTCACGGTGTCACGGTGCTGATTGGTTGCATTTGAACTGGGCGCGTTCATTGGTTGCTTTCGTGTCAAACTGCACTTTACCTTCACTTGTGCACGACTGTAGAAATTATGTGTTGCTTTTTCAATTTTCAAATTTCGTTTCAGGAACTGGAAGCGCTGAAAACGGAGCTGGAAGAACACCACGACAAATCACACCTGCAACAGGAGCTGCGTGCCAAACGCGAGGAGGAGTTGGTGCATTTGAAGGTATGTTGCGATGGGGCACTTGCATCATCGTTTCTGTGAAAGCAACAGCGACAATTTGCTGCCGCATTCAGCAAACCATTCAAGAAAGCCCAGTCGATCTTCTGGTGAAGTTCTGTTATTTACACTGCATGCAACTTTCCGTTTATTTCACAATTCAACATGCACCGTACAGCGCAGCCTTGAAGAAGAAGCAGCAGCGCACGAGACAGCGATCCAGGAGTTCCGGGCGAAGCACGCGCGTCAAATCGAGGAGCTCTCGGAGTCGTTGGAGCAACAAAAGAAGGCACGCCAGCAGATCGAGAAACACAAATCGTCGATTGAGGCCGAGAAAACCGATCTCTCGAACGAACTTCGCACCGCACAGTCGGCGAAACAAGAGTCGGAACGACGGAGGAAGGCGGCTGAGTCGCAGTTGTACGAGCTGCAGGCACGACTGAGTGAACTCGAGTCATCGCGTGCTGACGCAATGGAGCAGCTGCAGAGATTCCAGGCTAGTGGCCGCTCTGTAGCGCAGGTGGAGCACTTCTGTCTACGGTTCTGTAGGTGGAAAGTTCGAACCTCGCTGTAGACAGGACACGCACGTGTGAGAACTAAAAAGTGACCAATTGAACAGCTAATGGTCTGCTTTTCCTGAGCCGAGGGTTAATTGGGCTCGGGACTGTATTTGCCCGTTTCCGCCGGACTTTGGTTCCTCAGGGCTTCCGGAACCGGTGCGATATAAAGATGAGGTAAATAAATAATAAATAAATAAATTAGAGCCGCAGGTAAGAACCAACCGAGAATTCGATGGGACCGAACAAATCACGATTCACGGCAATAACCAACTGAGACCGACACGGGCACACAGCAAGCTCTCCACTGAAGCAAAGCTTCCGTCTCCAAGTGACACTGCGTGTGTTTTGCAGGCCGAATCCGACGGGCTGGTGAAGAGTCGCGAAGAGGAGGAGCAACGGGCGTCCGTGGCGCTGAAGCGTATAGCCAGCCTTGAGCAGCAGCTGGCAGAATTGCAGGCACGTGCAAACGCACCATTTTCTCATGCACATACATGCTGGTAGCAGGGTTGAGTAGCAATTTGCAGTTACAACTTCAACAACAACAACACTCTAAATAGTCTTGTTTTCATTGAGAATTACTGATGACGATGACATAAACGTTTTCAGGAAGCGATGCAAGCGGAGACACGCGCCAAGCTTGCCGCCCAGTCGAAAGCACGCCAGGCTGAGTCAGACTTGGTTGCTGTCAATGAGCAACGCGATGAGTTGGAGGAGAAACAGCAGAACATGGATAAACAATTGCAGACGATGCAGCAACAGGTGGAGTTTCACGTTTTCACTATTTCGTCGAATCGATTGTTTGCATTTTTGAGTTCTAGCATTACTTGGGCAAGCCAACATTTGCGGGTAGCCTTTACCACAGACACAGCACCCGGTTTCTATGTTTTGGGTATTTGTTATCGTTTTTTTCAGCTGGCGGACGCGAAACGCCGTGCCGATGAAGTGCCCCCAGAAATGTTGGAGGAAATGAAAAAGAAGTTCGCCAAAGATGTTGAGGCGTTGACGAAATCACTCGACGAATCAGAAGCTGCCCGTGAGCGTGCTGAACGATCGAAAAAGAAGCTGCAGCAGGAGGTGTGCAAGTGCACGTTTGGGTGGTTGGGGCAGGCCGCCGATTTGTTGCGATTGTGTGCGGATGCAACAGCCGGACTGACTGTGTTTGAATGAGTTCGATGATGAGGAGGGGGCGTGCCACCATGATGCTCTAGATGCTTTGTTTGTTTCGAACGTCGACGTTTCTTTAGCTGGAGTCTGTGATTTAGGTCACTGCGAATGCTACAAATTTCCAGAGAACAATTTTCTCATAAAAAACATTGCAGATCGAAGACCTGACCATCGAGCTAGACACCGTGCGTACGAACTGCCGCGAGATGGAGAAGAAGACTCGCCGATTCGACCAGATGCTGAGCGAGGAGCGCGCGCACGCCGCCAAGGCCGTCCAGGAGCGTGACAACGCCGCGCAGGAGGCCAGAGACCGCGAGACGAAGGCGCTCAGTCTGCAGAAGGAGATTGAGGATCTCAGGGCACAGTTCGACGAGACTGACCGCTTGAAGCGACTGCTGCAGGGAGAGCTCGACGAAGTGATGTCGACGAAGGACGATGTCGGACGCAACGTCAGTGAACGGGCGGGGTGCAACGCTAACGTACAAACACAGATCAACAGTGGCGTTTTGGCTTGCGAACACCGTTTTTGTTGATCGTGCCGTTGCCAGCCGTTGTCACCAAGATGCTGCCGACAAACGTGACACCAAGCCGCAACCAACCAACTGCACTGATTGGTTTCGTGTTTCAACTTCCGACTTTTTGAATTTTCTTCTGTCAGGCTCACGAGCTGGAGAAAGCGAAACGCGTGCTCGACCAAACGGTGGCGGACCAAAAGTTGCAAATCGAGGAGCTCGAGGATCTGCTGCAGCTGGCCGAAGACAAGCGCCTTGGACTTGAAGTGAGCCTCCAGGCTGCTAAAGGCCAAATGGAACAGGCACTAACTGCGAAGGACATTGAGGCCGATGAAAAGAGGAAATCAATGGCGAAACAGGTTGGTTCGGGAAGGCATTTCAGTATTCATTTTGCGTCCGAATTACTAACTATTTCTGCTTGATGATTTTGCTATTGATTTAAAACTCAACTTCATCTGATTGGTTCCATCACTCACTCAGCCCATTAAACATCGAACCTTGCATACTTTTACATGCTTTTACGGTGTTGGTTGACGTAATGCTGGATTTGTTTCAGTTGCTTTGCTTGCAATTATCAGATCCGGGAGCTCGAAGAAGAACTGGAGTCTGAACGTCGTGCAAAGACGAGCGCCGTCAACGGACGCAAGAAGCTCGAGGCGCAGTTGCTTGATCTTGAACAACAATTGGACCTGTCGAATCGATTGAAAGAGGACTACAACAAACAGCTGAAGAAGAATGCCGTCAGTTTGAAGAACAAATTTGCAATTCTTGTTACAGTTGCACAGATGTAGACACACGATTGGATCTTGTTTTTGAATCCCGAATTGCAGATCTGAAAAAACCAACGTAATTGTTGAGCACATGAAAAATGAGCAAATTAGTAAAACTAGCAGAGCAGCATTTGCGATTCGCACGTCTCAAGCAGCACACTCTTGCTTTCAATGCATTGTTGTTTTTGCTGTGCAGCAACAACTGAAAGACGCCCAGCAAGACGCCGAAGAGGCACGGCAGGCGCGCGACGATTCGACGGCGGCGATGCGTGAATTCGAGAAACGATGCAAATCGGCCGAGGCAGAGGCGATCACGCTCACTGAGCAGCTGGAGCAGCAGACGCAGCTGCGACGGGCCGCTGATGCCGAGAGGGACGAGCTCTACGATCAACTGCATGGCACTGCGGCAAAGACGTGCGTGACGCTGGCACACGAATGCAATTGGCTGACTCGTTATGCAGTCGAAATGATTCACTTGATATGGACACTTTTTGACGTGCACAATGACAAAATTGTGTTTGTTTACACTCTAGTTCAAAATGGCTTTTTTTTCAGATTGTCTGCCGAAGACCGCCGACGCCTCGAGGCTAGAATTCAGACTCTTGAAGAGGAACTCGAAGAAGAGCAGTCGAATTTCGAAGTCGCTTCCGACAAACTGCGCAAGGCTCAACTGCAGGTTGCGCTTGTTTTCAGTGGTTTATTAGTCCCTCTTGGCCATTGTTGCTGACCACTGAACCGCTGGTGTTGCTTTTCGACATGCAGGTCGAACAACTCACAACCGATCTGTCGATGGAACGTGCTGCATCGCAAAAGTCCGAATCCGATCGTCAAACGTCCGAGCGCCAAAATAAGGAGCTCCGTCAGCGGTTGACCGACCTTGAGGCGCAGACAAAGTCACGCAGCAAGGCACAGCTCGCTGCACTCGAACAGAAAATACTCAACTTGGAAGACCAACTGAACAACGAGACACAGTGCGTTTTTGTGGCGGATGGGGGGTGATTTTCTTTGAGTCCGGAGTTTTTTATTTGAACACTAAAAATTGTACTATTTTCGTTTTTGTTTTCAAGAGAGCGAACAGCGGCGGCGCGCAGCGTGCGAAGACTCGAGAAGAAGGTGCAGGATGTACAGATGCAGCTGGAGGATGAACGCAGACATGTTGATCAGTACAAGGACCAGGTAGGGCGCTCTGTTTGGCATTATTAGTCAGCTGATTCCGATCATCAGTATATCAAGTGGCTGTGTAGCGAGCTTGTTGCTATCAGAAATGTTGTTTCCTGGCAAATTTATGCCGTATAAAACCAAACAGAACAACATCAATTGCAAGTAGCTCCATGGATGCCAGTGAACTTCAAAGCGAATCACTAAATCGTGACGTTGCGTCTCAGGCGGACAAGGCGAGCGCCCGTGCGAAGGCGGTTCGCCGTCAGTTGGACGAGTCCGAGGAGGAGATCAGCCGGCTGAACGCTCGCTCACGCAAACTGCAGCGTGAACTGGACGACGTCACTGAGGCGAACGACACGCTGACACGCGAGAACCAGCAGCTGCGCTCACGTGCTCGGTCGGTGCCGCGGTTGGTGGACACGTTTTGCGTTTGGGCGGCACACTCTGCGCTCGTGGCAACTGTGGCGTTGTGATCACAACCGAGCCAGCCTGTGGTGTGCCACGCACGAGTGATCACCTCAAACCGGAGCGACACCGCAAGCTGACCCTTCCACTAAACTTGCGAGTTTCGGGGAGCAGGGGGACACGCTGCAGTTTCGCTCCGTGGTGAGGGCACAATCACACGTTCGCACGGGTACTGGTTGCGTGCGTGTGAGCTGATTGGCTGCATTTGTGCTGAAGAACTAACCGTGCACTCAATCATCGCTCCGCACGCATTGCACTGTTCTCTGATACTGAGTAATGTCCGGTTTCTTCAATTTCAATTCAGCTGCATTGAGATTCCAAGACCATTATTACATGTTTTCTGCAACTTTGTCTGTGCAGTCGAACGGAGCAAGTTGGCAAGGGTGCTGCGTCGCGGTCGTATTTGATGGGCTCACGCTATGAAGGCTCCATTGGCACTGGCAGCACTGAACGCTTGGACGTCACGGACGGCTCTGATCGCTCGAAAGAAGGGTCTTTGCACGATGAAAGTTGGTTGCACTGCCTGCGTTGCGCGAATGTCTCGATTCTTATAATATCAAGTTGAGAGGCACTTCTTGTGAACTGACGTACTGCATTTACCAACGGACTTCGTTGGTCGTACCTAGGGTTGGCATGGTAAAAATACCGGTTTTTTTACCGGTAAAAAAACACGTATTTATACGCGTTTTTTACCAGGGCAAAAATTGATGCCTTGAAAAAAACGGGAAAAAGACCGTTTCTGTATTTTTCCGGTTTTTTTCGTATTTTTCCAGTTTTTTTCAATTTCGGACCCTGAGTTTTTATATCATTTTTGATGAGAAAATGAGAAAATCTGTGACCAAGAAAAATATGACGACGAAATTGACACTGACGTTTGAAAGATAGCAGCTGAGGCCGCTATCCCGTCCCGTCTTGCATCTGCAGCGCAATGCAGGACCCCTTGGTTCACAAACAAACTGCGAAACCTCTGCCGCAAAAAGAAACAGCTGTACGACCTGCAAAAATTGACTGGATTGTTGTCGCACCGCTCTGCTTATCAGAATTGTGTAAAAAAGTTCAAAAAAGAGTTGTATCTGGCCAAGTTGCATTATTTCCGTGAGAACTTTTCTGACTGTGTAAACCTTGGTGCCTTCTGGAAAAAAGTGAAAAACATTTCCAAGGGTCAATCACACGCTATTGTCTCTGTGCGTTCTTCCAATGGTGTTGTTTCCACTGAACCGTGTGAAATTGCAAATGCTCTCTCTGATCACTTTGCTCGTTCATTCAATACAACTGACACTGATTTCCGATTGCCTACGTGCCATGCTGGTATTGACTATGAATTCTGTTGTGACGTTCAGTTTATTCGTGATATGATCACTGGTCTGTCATTACATAAGGCCCCGGGTGGCGCTGTTAAGCGATGTGCAAGAATCAGCTGGAGCTGCCGAGCTGAGCTGAAAATTTCAAAAATTCCAAATGTCGCTCAACATTGTCTTTCTTACACAATTACTGATTTGTTTTCTTTTTGATCTGAACTGACTGAACTGATTCGGTTTAACTGCGTTATTGCAGCAAATTGTGTTCGTCTATTGTGACCAAAGACTGTCCGGTGAAAACGCTGTGGTTTTTTCCTATGTAATTGGTGGACAATAAATTATTGAGCAAAAGATAATGTTCGATTTATTGCTGACCTTTTTGGTTTTCAAGCCCAAACATAATTTATTTTCTTTGCTGGTGCACGATATTTTGAACAAAGCATTCTGAAAGTTGTTTTCACAAGTACTGGTTCAAGTTGAAAGTCGGCTGCGAAAAATATGTGGGTTTTTACAACTTTTTGGCTTTCGTTTTTTTCCGGTAAAATTACCGTAATTTTACCGGTAAAAATACAGGTTTTTTTTACCACGATTTGAAAAAAACGGTATTTTGCCAACCCTAGTCGTACCAGTGGACAGCTGCATTCTGTAACTGTCCACCATTGTGCGTAACAGTTTCTTTCAGTGACCACCTTTTTCAAACGTTGCAGCACACACGGGTCAAAACGGCGACGCGTCAACTGAGCCGGCCGGCAGCCGCTGAGCGCGTCCGTCGTCTGCTTTCTTTGTTTCAATTGTCTAATGTTTCTCATTTCATTGTATGTACGCTTAGCAGCACATGGTCACCACGCCAAAACCATTCTGATGTTAGTCTGTATGAACAACTATTTTTTCAAAAAAAACATTTCAGCGGAATCGCTTTTTTTATACAGCCTTTTTATCTATGAATGTAAGTTGAAGTTTCACATCGTTTGATGGTTTCATTTTGTGTTTGTTTCGTTCTGCTGTTCAGGCGGTGTTGTTCTTAATTCACGTTGTTTTGCTGGGTCCATCATTGTTGCCTTGTATGGGTGCGTGTATTGTTATAATGCAACACTTTATTGAAAATTCTTTTATTTGATTTTTTTCATCACATGAACCCGCTGTGTTTTTTTGTTCATTGATTGCCTTGATGTATTTTTTTCAAGCTTGACTTTTCTCGTCGGTTTTTGTTTGTAAAGTGACATTTTTTTTAATTTTTGTTAGGCACACCAAATTTCCCATTTCTTTTAGTTTTCATTCGGATTCGAAATGTCGACTCGGCAGTTCCCAAGCGCTCTTTACACACGTAGTGGTACATTCAATGTTCGCTTGTCGTTGTAGTCATTTATTGCTATTTCTAAGATTTTTTAAAATTTATTTTCAGTTGATCAATGTATCATTTTTTTGTCGTGCGCGCAGATTATCATTTTTGCGCGCAGATTCCCAGATCGGTCGTGTTTTTATTGTTTTTTACGTTTGTTTGTTGTGATTCTCGATTTATACATAATTGGTCGGATTTGACGCTTGCGTTGTTTGCGTCTGCGCTCGGTGCTGAACGTTTGTCTGTGCGGATCGCATTTCGGTCAAATCAGACACGGCTTTTTGCATTTTTTTGCTTTTTCAACGTTTTTTCTTCCACCGTTTCATTCAAATTGGATTATGACCAGCTTAAGTCATTCATTGCGTTGCTTGCATTGCAGGTTGCTCCGTTTAACGAACAACTATTGTATTTGTTCATGTTTTCACTTTTTTATCGATTTTTTGCGTTCAACAAGCCCGCCCAGTGAAGTTGTTTTTTTCATAGAAAACTTGTGATGCTCATACAAAAATGTTTGATTAATTAACGTGATTGTTCCTCCTGTTCCCGTTGTAATTTCAGTAATCATTCAGAGCTGTCGTTTGTTGTGATCTGCATGCAATTTGTTTTATTCTCATGCTTTTATCATTTCGTTCATGAAAACAGCAACAACAAAAACCATCAAAAAAGCAAGTGCTCGAAACAAAAACGAGTGTTGTGACCATCACACTGCTGCATACGTCATTGGTTTGCTACTGTTTACATTCAGTTTCTATTCATTCATTCTAAAATTTTGGGAGTTTTTACTTTTTGTAGTGAGTTAGCCTCCTCTCCCTCTTTCGGTTCTTTCGTGTTTTTTTGTCAAGTGGTTTCACTTCGTGCCCATGGAATTGATTTTATTGTCCGCTTGTCTTTTGTGCAAAGTTTTTTGCTGTACACGTTGGTAGTTGTTTTTTGAGCCACGTATGTGTTCATCATGTTTTTTCTATCATAGATTTGTCGCTATTCTTACTGTTCGTATTGGTGTTCACCGAAATAGTTTGAAAACGAAAGAACGGACGCCGCTACTGTCAACATCGACTTTTGGTGACGTAAACGTTAGCTTTCATTTGTAGATCGCCGGCGTTTACCTTGTTTTTTTAACAACTTTGTGAATGAACTGAAAAGGTTGAACATCGTCACGCATGTTGCAACGCTTACAATGCAAACTGTGACCAGGCAAAATGTGTTGCTATTGCTACCATCCGGTAATTTTAAAGAATCAGATTGTGTTTTGTAACTGAGACATTTTATGATTTCTTTTTAAGTTCCGTTTTGAGTTTTCTGTTGATAATATTTTCATGGTTGCAATTGCGATTGATTGTGATTTTGACATTCCTCACTCTTTATTTACTGTGTCGAGTTATTGAGCAAGTAAATTGTTTGATCAAAATCGTTTGTAGGAAAAGATCAAAACTAATTGAAAAACACATTGCTGCAATAGTAATGGAACGATTAACGAACTGAGTCAGCATGTTACAATCACCACGCACATTGTTTATCTCCGATCTTACTCTGCACAAATTTGGCCAGTTCATCTGAGAAAGTTGGCGCTCAGAAAACAGTCTGATGCAATAAGTGTGCTGTCACTGCTGACTTGCACCACGCAATTTCCTATGTCAATCAGTTTTTCCCTGAAAAGTTTTCAGGACAAATTTCATAAAATAAATTTTTTATGGTCGCCATTCGAAGAAAAAAATCAGTGTCCTTGGTCTGTGATAAGGACAGTAATATCGCAATCCACCAATACAGTAACCGTTTATTTGCTTTACATTTTTTATAAAGGATGTGACGTGCCGCGTTTTTGGCAGGGCAATCACATGACAGAGCGATAAAACTGGAACACGTGCAATTTGCACACACTAATTATTTGTGCAAATTTGATTTGATTTTCTGAAAGAATTTGGCGAAGTGCCGAGGTGAAAAAAACGTCGTTAATTCGAATCAACACGTCATGCGACGCGAGACACAGATGCGCTGGGTGTACGTGACGTTTTTCAACTTTTCTTGGGTGTAAACATGACCACGTGGTTGCTGAAAAACACGATCATACGAGCGTCGCGACACCTTTTGCTGTGCAGGGTGTTACGCGACCATATGACAAGTTTTGTTTTCATATTTAAAACACTTTTTTGGCCTGCTTTGGTCAATAACCACGTTTGAAGTCACACTCCTTGCGTTAACGACCGCATAATAGAACAGTACAGATGGTTTTAAGGTCAAAACGTGAATCAAAACAATGTTCCTTTGCTCTGCGTCCCACCCTGTCACTGGAACCTCGGAAAAACATTCCTGAAAATATTTGAAACTGTTTTTTGTTTATGTCCATATAAAGTTAATGTGAATTAGTGTGTAACTGTAACTGTATTTGCATACAGGCGGGTGCACATGTCCTTGTGCTCTGCAACATCTCATAAAACTCAACAGCCCGATGCGGAATTGTTCATTCATTGCGGTGCTTATCTGCGTGCACGATTTTCTCTGTTGCTCTGTCTGTCTTACGGTAACATCGTAACCGGCTAAAACTGGTTACCACGGCATTATGTTTTCACTCGAAAACATCAGTGAATCTATAAATTTCCACTCTTTTCTTGTTTCTTTCCACAGCCCCATTCGCATCGATCACCACCCGATGTCGGTATCGTACAATTTATCAACCGAAATTTTATGTGTAAATTATTTTCGAAACTAATTTTAATAAATTCAGAACTGTAAAAGTGGCGTTCGCATTTGTGATCAGAATCATTTCTTGATACAAAAAAACCGAAGTACCGTACTCCGAATCGTGCGCGTCACAACCGAGGCGGAGTTTTTCTAGAACTTTTATGCGAAGTTCAATCAAATATCAATCTGTGTGTTCTCTCAAATGTTTGGCAGTCCGTTCTTTCATAATTAAATTACTGTTCTTGTCTGATGCAATATTTTGCGTGCCACAGTCATCCATAAAATCCGCTATAAATACCACCGTTGACTGCCCATGAAAAGGAATTTCGAATAAAATTTAGAAAAGCAGCCAATTTCAAAATCAAAATAAACTTGCTGTGCATATAGCATAATGAGTCTCTACATTTTAGATTTCATTCATCTTCCGGATCAAATTCGTAACTGAGCTGAACAATTCATTTTGCTCTTCAAAGTAAAATCCACTCAAAAGAAAGAGAAATGTCGAGCCGCCGTCCGCACAAGTCGCAGCAGGTCGTACGACCGATTCAGCTGCTGAGCAAGAATCGCACGGTGACTGGTGACGAGTTGCTGATGGGCACATCACCCATTGATGAATACGATGTCGATGCAAACCGAGTGCACTTGGTGCCGTTCACGTCGTCATCCGAGGGAAAACTGAGTGGGCTGATGCGCGCACACGTTAAGACACCACCAACATTGGCTGAGGCGGAAGACGACGAGCTGTTGCTGTCGACCACGCCATTCGTGACCGCATTCAACCTTGGACTACATGTTAGTTTAGCTTTTCTTCTCAGACTGCTTTGCTTTTCTTCTCAGACTGTTTTGCTTTTTGGGGGGTTATCTAGCTTTTTGGTTCAATTCTGCTTTGTCCACTAATCGGGTGTTGTATCATGTTGTCATGTCAATCATCTATACTTACACATCATCATGTTGTGACCTTTCGCCTCCTCAGGTCTTTTTTAAAAATTTACGAACGTACCACTTTATTTGGAACTTTATGGTTTTATCGACAACAAAAGCTTTATGAGACGTTTTTAGGAGAACTAGCGGTCGGCTGAAATCTCTTTAAAGAATAAGTATTTCTTGCTTTTGCTGATAAAAGCTTTTGCTTTTGCAAGAATTTGCAAAACTCATTTAGGAGTTTTCCATTCATGAAATTGAGTTTGTGTTTCGTCATAAAATAATAGTAAACACCTCTTATCTTATCAGAATAACAATGTGAAAAACTTTTCATTTCATACGGTATCAAATCGTAAAGGTGTGGTGTCATTGAATCAGCCCAGTTTTCACGCAGTGACGTAAACACAGAAAACCACGTGGTCATGTTTACTTCTCTTGTTTCATATAATTCTACTGCGAACGACTGTCAAGACAAGACATTCATGTGTAGAGTTGCTTTACCACCAGTGGTTTGAGAACAGGAACAGACACAGGTAAAGGAAGTGTCATTACAAATGAAAAAAAAACTGAATTTTCAAGGCCGAGCATTGCTCAACATCGAAGCAATATCTACACAAAGTTGGACGTTTATTTTAAAATTTCAGCCATGCCCTCAGCCAACATTGTTGCGTGGTGCGAACTGGCCAACGCTGGCAATGTCCGAGCACGCACACAACACCGTCAATCCGATTCGTCGCATTGTCGATGTCATGTCCGTCAAACCGAATCCAGCAAAATCACTGATCAAACTGCACCTTGGCGACCCCACATTGACTGGCTTCTTGAAAGTGCCACAGTCGGTGACGGATGCCGTGAAAGACGCAATCAACTCGCATAAATACAACGGATATGGACCGGCGGTCGGCTTGTTGGAGGTTGGATTTTCCTCACGTTTTAAATTTGCTAAAGGCGGGTTTAGCAATTAGTTTTTCGTGCGTACGCACGGAAACGACCTTTAGAAATGGCCACGCGATTTAGAAATCGTGTCGTTTGTGCTGTCTTAATGCATTACGTACACAACAATTAGTTTTCTGCGCAGGATTTAGAACGTCTGTGCGTAAATGGTGTTTTCGCTTTCAACAACTTTGCGTCAACAATAATAACAAACGACACTGACATTACTGCAACATTTAGGCACGTCAAGCGGTGGCAAACTGCGTAAGCACACCGGAGGCGCCAGTAACGGCCGATGACGTCATAATGACGAGTGGCTGCTCACATGCACTGGAGTTAGCCATTGAAGCAGTAGCCAACGAGGGCCATAACATTCTGATTCCACGACCTGGTTTCCCACTCTACACAACACTAATGAGACCGCTGGGCATTGAGGTGAGCAAGATGCAAACAGTGGTTCATATCGCAGTGTGTTTTTGCTGCTCTGTTGCGTTTGCTAGTGTAAAATAGTAAATAGTGTAAAATAGTGTTGCGTTTAGGAGCGATACTACGATTTACTGCCGGAAAATAGCTGGGAGGCTGACCTGGCGCAAATGGAAGACCAGATTGACCACAACACCAAAGCTATAGTTATCAACAACCCGTCAAATCCGTGCGGTGCCGTGTTTTCAAAACAACATCTTGAAGATATGCTTGAGGTATGTGGTTTTGGTGTTTTTCTCATATCCATTGATTCAATTATACCTGTAGTCTGGAGTGCAATTAGTCATGCAATGCAGATTGCCGACCGCTACGGTTTAGTAGTGATTGCTGATGAAGTGTACAACGGAATGGCATTTGGCGGTACCAAATTCCACCCCATTGCAACACTTGAACCACGAGTACCGACACTGACCTGTGACAGTATCAGCAAACGATATCTGGTGCCCGGCTGGCGTCTTGGATGGTTGATAGTGCACGACGTTGACGATGCGCTGAGCCAGATTCGCGTCGGACTGCGCAATCTCGCCCAAAAAATTGTCGGCCCGTGCGCTGTACGTTTTTTGTTCAAGTTTTTTATGCTTTTGGATTCAACCAAAATGACAATGATTGAACAATATATATATATCGCTTCATTTTCTAACAGATTATGCAAGGAGCCCTTCCGGACATTCTACATGGAACGCCACCGGAGTTCTACAGCAACACATTGGATGTTCTGGAGGCGAACGCCCGTGTTGCCTTTGAAGAACTAAACGATGTACCCGGTCTAGCACCCGTGAAACCGACTGGAGCGATGTACATGATGGTCCGCATGAATAGTGTTCATTTTCCAGCACTCCAGCGAGATGAAATGCTGCTGATAAAGGCACTGATAAGTGAGGAGTCCGTTTATTGTTTGCCTGGCTCTGCGTTTCACTACCACGGAAACGCATTCCGCATGGTGCTCACATATCCGGAGGATGTGACACGAGAGGCGTGCAGACGCATCAGAGCGCTCTGCGAGAGGTATTACTGCGAATAGACCACACATTGACTGTACTATTGTGTACATATTACAAATCGTATAATCAAAACCATAATTAACTTAACAAAATTTAGTTAACTGCAAACGAATTTCATCCCGTGTTAATTTAGTATTGCGCTTCATGTCAATTGGTCATGTGATAAAGGGGTGAAAGCTGAAATTGCAATACAAGTTGGTTTTTGAGTTCAGTTGTCGAATTGATGTGTTGATTCATGAATTATAGTTGTTTCACCGCAATCAATGGTCTGTAAAATGTCCAAAGTTCTGTTTAACGTGTTTAATTTTAAGGTTAAAATTTTTCATTAAATAAAAAGCTAAAAACATAAAATCTACCCTTAAAACGGTGGCATTCTGAATGAAATTTGGCCTTTCCTAGCGTTTTAAATCATTTTTTCGCAAATTTCATGTTGGCGATTTTGAAAAAAATCTGGTATCTCACCTTTGTTCGTGACCTTGATTATTACAGTTTGTTGCGTTGCCTTTTTTACATTTTGTGATATTTACAGCAGAGCTTAACGAAGGGCTGCTAGCACTTGCATGTTAGCAATCATGAACTCGGTTACTATGTGCCATAACGGTCATTTTGGGTGTCGGTTTGTTGTAATGTGTTAGATTCACAAAAAGTGCACCATTGTTATCTTCAAAGTGATGTGTTATTGTTTTGTGTGTCCATATTGCATTGTTTTTGTGTTCAAATTACTGTGCCACAGTGTCATATGTGTTTTTCGAGCAAATGTTATCGGTTCTCGAGCTTTTGTCATTGAAATACTCTTTTATTATCTAAGCTCACACATACTATTGTCACGTTGGTACACCGGTGGCGACGTTTTGTAAATAAACCGGTTACTACAATTTCTTTCGTCTCGGCTGTTTCATGAAACGGTAATGCGAAAACGCTCGATTCGCCTCGCACTGGCGATGCAGCTCTTCTTTCTTCTTCACAACCTTGCCCTAAAAACGAGACCAACAACAGTAAACAGTGTCTAAACATGTAAATTCAAACGCGAACCAAAAAAAATTATTGCAACAAAAAGGCAACAAATGAAAAACAAACATTCTCGTGGCCTGGGTGGTTGTGCGTTGAGCCTCATTCTCATGCATGGACCTTAAAAAGCGCAGACGTCACTTCACGCGTGTCACTTCGCTACACATTCATGGAGCAAAAACGTTGCAGCTTCACGTGCTAAAATGACGCCTGCGCTTCAGCGCGCGCCCAGTGCATGAATGTTCCTTCAGACTATGTATTGTACGTTCGTGGGATCGAGCCCCGCCGAGGGGTAGACACTTAATGACAGAGAAAACTCGCTGGGCGCCCTAGTCGATGGTGTTTTTAGCCCTCGCTAAAAACGTCGCCTAAAATCACCGTTCGTTCGCTACCTGCATCTCATAAGCGAGCAGAATCTCGCTCGCCAGTTCGTCCCAAAAGCGCACTTTACGGTGTCTCATGACATCACTCTTTGGTCGTGCCTGCTTACATAATTGCACCATCCAACGCATCGCCATGAACGTCGCGTAATGATCGCTCACCGGATGAGGCACCTGAAACATTTCAAAGTTAAAAACGTTTCTGAGTTTACAGCCAAATTTCACTGTTCAATAACATGTTCCATTCAACGTCTGTATGAGATTCTCATGTTACAATAGAAACACATTGCGTTGCACCAGTGCTCTGAAATACAAAATCCAATTTGAAATTGCGCAACATCAAGCAAGTTCGACGAATACTTAAGAGCTCAAAAGACACAATCACAAGTACGCATGTAGTGTACAGCATGTCCGAATAAAGGTGCCACTTTTGCTGGAATGTGGTGAACAGGACGCGCCCTATCTTGTTCACCGTTAGCACTACCAAGATCTACCTCTACCATATAGACGTTTGTTTTTAAACGCGTTACAAAAACATACCCTTCAGAGAAAACATGCTGCACTGCACAGAAACATCAAGAAAAGATAAAAAAGCCATTCGTATCTCGGGTATTCAGAGCCTGGCCAACCTGATACTTGACACCGCCACGTTCCACCGGTTTCAACACGAGCAGTGGCTTGCAGTTTGTGATTGCGTGCTTCATGATCTTGCGTGGGTCCATCTCAATCGCAGCACGTTTCACGGTGTCAGTTTCGCGTTGCCATCGCCGATACTGAATCTCTTTGATACGCCGCAGCGTATGCATCACCACTTTTTGGGCCACATCACCTTTGCCGTCCTCGAGTAGCGTTCGGGCGAATCGGCTGAACCAGAAAAACCAGAACTGCGTTTCGAGTTCACAAATGAATCTCAAAATCAGATCAGGTCATTTTCCACTTTTCCATGTTTGGCAGTGGCACACGTTCAGCCAGAGTAAGATTAATGAACAGATTGGGTGAGCTTGCAAACTTACATTCCGCCACCACCACCGTGATCAGTCGCCATCACCAATCGATGTGCACACGGCAAACACAATCAGAAGGTCGTTTGCATAAAAAGCAAAAAGGGAACTGAAAATCGCAATCAAAACCAACTCGATGAACGGGTCACGTAGCACGGACGACGTCTGATCACGTGACGCCGCCATCGGCACTTTGTATCGCAGTGCGTTCTCTCGTTCTTCATCTGACATTTCTTCGAGCTTCGTTCGGTCGACTACCGGATCTTGGAAAAACCTCGGATCCCACCTGCTTTGCACCGCCGATGAACTCGCGATAAATTGACATTGTTGCCATTGAAAACCATCATGGACACCACTGACTCTTGGCACACTGTGTTGAGTCAACATGCTGAAATTCATGAAAGTCAATGTTTTTTATGACTTCTCAAAGAAGTTGTTGTGAAAACAAGGTTAGCGATGAATGAGTCCCTCTCTCTGTTTCACAGCAACTTTTGTCGCAGCGATAAAATTCCGTGTGGTGAAAATGAATTGCCATGCATGCAAATTCATCACACACAGTGATCCGATTTTGAAAAGCGATCACATAAACTCTTCGACAGAAAGGGCGGAAGCTGAAAATCTTGTGTTCATGATCTTGTTTTTCATGACCGCCCGCCCATGAAATAAAAAGAACAATTGATATCAAACTGAACAACCATCAGAAAAACAAACAAAAACGAACATTACAAGTTGGCGACAACAGCAACCAGTCGGCAACGAAGCTCGTGAAAACAAACGGTGAATTTGCGTTCCAATCGTTTTCATATTCACTGCTATTCGACAATCAGTCAGACGGATGCTTCCTGCGGCGCGCGGCTGCGCAGCGATGAGTGTGAAGTGAATTGGGGTTGTTAAAAACACAAAAATCGTCCTCTTTGTTTTTTTTACTTTTTTGAAGACTTAGCCCTGAGAAAAATCCCGATTTTTTTGAAAATTTTTTTTGAAGTTGAAAAAATTCGAATCGAGTTAGCAGCTTCTTCAATCAAATATTCCACTCCACCATCCAGCCCACCCAGCCAACCAAGGTGAATATTAAAAAAACCATGGTGTATAAAAACACCATGAGAATCATGATATGCTGTTTTAATAATGATGCATTACGTAACAGGACCATGTGTATATTTTAACCACCAAAATCCTGGAAACTGAAAAGCTAAATAAACCATGGTGTAAAAAAACACCATGATTTTTTAAATGGCTGTATTCGACGTTTAAAGGCTGCCAGCAGTGAGATTTAGCACTAAAATAAAAAAACGGCATTGATTTATGATCGTCAACTCCAGAAAAGCGAATGACACTTCCTTTTTTTGTTTTTTTAAGAGCCATGTATATGGGCGTCGAAGGGCTGGTTAACTGTTTTTTCCTGCACGTGGTTTGGATGAAAAGTCAGAAAGCCGGCGACGGAGTTTGGCTTCCATTAGTTCCATCCATTTTCACGTGGAGAAATCGGTTGAGCGCAGCGCCGGCAGAGTCGCGTGTTCAAAAATTTTTTGCCGTTGATGCTGCGTGTGGAAATAAACGCTGAACATTGAACATTTTTTTGAAAATAACTGAGCCGAAAAACTTTCTCAGATAGATATATTCGAAAAAAATTTTTGGGGGGGCGCCCCCCCCCAGCCCCCTCCCCTAGAACAACTATGTCGCCTAGATCACGATTTCCTTGGCCGATTTCGACGATCGATAGCTCAATCAACTCAGCAGAGCATCCGGAACACGCTAATGTGTCGTTTATGATTAGTTTTTGTTTCATTCAACAATGGTTCGTGTGCAATAAAAAATATGAAAAAACACACAACACCAATTTATGGTGGTGTGTGATTTTTTCGATTTTCAGAAAACCGCCGAAACAAACCACAAACGACATATCACCGTGTTCCTGGTGCTCTGCTGAGTTGATTGAGCCATCGATCGCCGAAATCGGTCCAGCACAGCGACGGCAGAGTCGCGTGACAGGTCGGCGCACAAGACACATGACGTGGAACGCACGTATTGCCAACATAAAACGTCGCCCAGATCACGATTTCCTCGGCCGATTTCGACGATCGACGGCTCAATCAACTCAGCAGAGCATCCGGAACACGATGATGTGTCGTTTGTAGTAAGTTTTTGTTTTACTGAACATTGGTTGATGTGCAATAAAAATTTTGTGAAAAAACACACAACACCAATTTATGGTGGTGTGTGATTTTTTCGATTTTCAGAAAACCGCCGAAACAAACCACAAACGACACATCATCGTGTTCCGGGTGCTCTGCTGAGTTGATTGAGCCGTCGATCGTCGAAATCGGCTGAGGAAATCGTGATCTGGGCGACGTTATGTGTTGGTCACACACACCCCACCGCTAAACCATGGTAGGATTCGTATTCATGGTTCAGCGGTGGGGTGACCTGTTGGTTGGCTGGCTGGGTGGGCTGGGCTGGAGTGGAGTGGATTATTTGATTGAAGAAGCTAACTCTAGTTTTCATTCACGGTTTCAGTCAGATTCAGTCAGATTCAGGTTCTTCATTTCAACGCGGCACGCACAACAAAAAACGGGGTTTTTGAAAAAAAAATAAAACCGCGATTTCTCTTTTCCGAATTGAGGTGTGATTTGCTTCCATCAAATCAATTGTTGTCAATCAAATCAGCTATGTTGAAAGAAAACAGCTGCGCGCTGCAGAGCCGAAGAAAAGTTGCCAATTTGTCTCTGTTACTGCCGTTGGAATGCTTATTTCATGGATCAATTTCCACGTTCTCGAACGAATAAGCCTCCGGATAAAACGGAGGAAACAGTCGCCGAAGTACAAAGAGTGGATTTAAAAACACGAGCGCAAAGTTTTGATGACAACAACGAAAAGGATGAAAAAGAAACGTTGACAGAAAAAACGTCGCCGAAGAAAAGTTCTGCAGAGCAACAGGTCGCAAACAGAGATTCCAGTTCTTCTTGCACGAGTTCGGGTTCTTCTGAAGTTTCCGGACATTCGGTTTCGAGCGCTGTTGCAGAAGTGGTGAAAACAGTGGCTCAAAGAGACTGTTGGTCTTTCACTGAACCAGACATATCCTCATTGGATCGAGAAGACAAATACAAAACATTGTCCACTGGCGTTGAATCCAGTCGAAAAACGAACAGTTCTCCTGAATTGAACAGTTCATCAAGTGTGACGCCGAATTTCTGGGCGCAACTTTCGCTGTCGGTGCAGAGCCGCCTCGATGTGAGCACAAGCCGAATGCTGTACATGACGCTGTTCTGGTGTGCGCTGTCGCTGTTGACCGCCCTGCTGCAGGTGTCCGTGTAAGTGACGGCAGCAACAGTGGTGACGGTCATCACACTCGTAGTCACACGAGGCACGTCTGAGTCTCAGACAGCTGAAGTGTGTGAACGTGTCAGGTGAAAATTGCATTAAGAAATGCGTTTTCGCATGACAATTTCTTTGCTCTGCGAAAAACTTCAAATCACTGTATTTGCATTGAAGTTGATGGCCAAGTCGGCTGCAAAACAAAATTTTGGATTTTAAACTTTGAATTATGCCGTCTGCGATTTCAGGACGGTCTTATCTTTACACACGAAAAATACTCTTGGCACCTCAATACGTGCTTTGCCTTTTTTGCCTTTAGCTCCGCGCGGTCACACCCAAAACGACTGCATCCGAGGGCGGCACAGCCGTTCTTCCCATTGGACAGCCCCGTGTCTGATTACTACGACGGTGACAACGCTGATCCCGAGTTCTTGCTCGATCATGCTGAGGTGTGACTGGCATTGCATGCGTTTGGTGAACCGCTTGTCAGTTGTTATCATGAAAACTGCTACATTTTGTTATGCAGGTTGTTGTATTGATGTACTACGCTCCATGGTCACGTGAATCGCGAATCGCCCGCGATCAACTTGACTTGATGAGCAGACATTTTCCGAAGTTTCAGGTTTGTTGAATGTTAAATTCTGTTCACAAAAAGCGGTCATATTTCTCATATCATGTCATTTTATAAAACATTTCATTTCTTGGCGTTCGAACATATTCGTGCAGGTTTTGTTCGCCGCCGTGAACTGCTGGCAGCCGGGCGGCAAGTGTCGTATGTCGTTCAAGGTGTTCAGTTTTCCGGTGATTCTGGCGTATGTTCGTTATAAACAGACGTCCGTCACTTACCACGGCCCGTTTACGGCAGATTATCTGTACAGGTTTGTGCAGGTGTGCACTTCTGAATGCGTGTGTGTTCATGATGTCGAATGCAGCGGTCTTGGTGCCGTACGTCTGTTCGTGCAGACTTGATGAGCTCTTGCCAACGCCGCAGGTTTGTCGAGCAGCTGCTCGCTCCGTTGCGACGCGTCGACACCGAGGCAGATCACGAGCGATTTGCAGCGTTGCATGACGTCACTGCGGTGGCGTACTTTGACGCTGCTGACGCACAGCACGACGCACAGTATCACACGTTCTTTTGGACTGCGGTGAAACTGCTCGAAGTCGGTCAGTTGTGGCTCGTGATTTTGTGGCTTCATTCTGGAGCAAAAACTGAACTGCTGTGCCGTTTGATGTCGCATCGCGAACCTCTTAGTAGTCGCAAAACATGTAATTGCGTCGATGGACGTGGTCGGTAAAAACCAAGAAGCCGTTGAAACCATGTTCATTTTGCGCTGACGGCTGTGCGTCACCATGTGCAGCGCCAGTTTCAGTGAGCTTTCCGAACGCACCTTGCACATTGCGCAGATGCCACCGGCGCTCTAATTCAACTTGGTTTCACAACAAATGCCAACGTCACCCGCAAGTGGCCACTGACAAAGTACAAGCTCGAGGATGGTCCGGTCTCTGGATTGGTCTGTCTGTTCGATCTCGCTGCTGGCAACTCCTCAATGATTCTGATCAGCAATACGACGACCGCGGAGAGTCTGCTGGATTGGATGATCAAAGATAAACACGATCACTCAAACTCGCACGATGTTCAGTGGATACCGAAAGGTTGCGCTGATTCGATGTACTGTGTTTATCTTCTTTTTGCTTCATGGTTGTTCATCAAACTGTCCAAACCTGTATCAGTCAGACAACCAAATCATTTTCAATCATAGTTTTCTCGTTTTGTAACGTTAGAACCACTCATTCAGGCGTATCCACACGCGACAAGGACGACCAGTTGAGTCGGACGCTGTCAAAAGCGGACGGTCCCGTTTTGTTGTTGTTCACGCCTCGTTCACCGTTGCTCAATCCAGCGCTCACCCCGTTCTGGCTGTTAAGACAATCGAGTCTACTGTATCGACATTGTCCCGAACGCTCAAATAATGTCTGTGATGTTTTCGAGCATCATTTTTCAACAAGCAACAAACGCTGATTGGGTGGCCGATGAAGGCAAAGCTTCAGAATCGGTCAATGCAATCAGTTAATTAATGTTAAGTTAATTGATTAATAATTCATACAATTAATGCAACTGTAATTATATTTGACTTGTCTCTCACATTCAGCAATCAGGCGACGAAGAAGCGGAGAAGCAGGCGCCTCTGGTCGGGAGTCTGCTGGAGGCAGCGCAGGTGTCTGCGGCACACGCCCAGCGCGCGCAGCACAGGCGCAGTCGTTGTCTCGCGTTCATGCAGCGGCGGCGTCGAATGCAACAGTGCTGCAGTGAGCTGCTCCACCGACACTCGACACTGCCACCTCTGGTCGCCATCGACACGGCAGCACGCAACATCTGTGACGTCTGTTGGCCGCCGGTGCACTCGGCCGCAGCCACTGGCACGTTCGCGCACGCCTGCGAGCACTCGCTCGAGCACGCCCATACGCTCGCGAACACCGCTGGCCGGGTCGAGGAGACCGATGCGACGTCCTGGTTTCGTGGCGCGAAACAGAGGTGCGCTGCTTCTTGGTGCACTGCACAGCAATGCAGCCTCGCTGTGTGAACCTAGCTGACTGCTTGCAGAGGAAGCGAAGCAGGTTCGCTTCCGTTGTTGCCGAGGATTGCTGTGCTGGTGTTGAAGTAGAACTAATGGAAATGGGGGCTGTATTTTGTTTTTTTACTTGCCTGACGATAGCCAATTTGTGTCGAATAAAAATCGTGACTAAAAGGTGCACGTGTGTGTGTGTTTTCTGTGTGTCCCTTTGCTACCAGTTTCACGGTTTTGCTTGTTTGCAGCGGTGCGTCTTCGTGCCATTCACTGCGTGTGCACGACTACAGTCGTCTGGTGTCGCACTGTTGCGCACGGGCAGCCGGGCACATCGATCACTGGTGGGCGTTGTTGATGGTTGAGCACGCCAACGACGTTGCACTCTTGAACGAATGCCGCAGAATGATGTTGCACGCACAGTTGTACAACGACGAACACGTCAACGAGTCAACCGTGACCATTGCTGACATGCAGTTGCAAGGTTCGTTGCAGCTGTAGTTTCAGGCATGAACGGTTTGCGAACAGAGCGAAATCGCATCACAAAATGAGAGAATGAGAAGCACAGTTCAATCAATAACTCAATTTCCGGCGCAGTGACTGGTGGCAGCAAGCTGCTGTGATATGTCCAAATAACGACATGTGTCGCTTTGTGTCGCAGAGTAACGAGTGCATCAGTGCATACGACTTCTTTCACAACCATTCCAGCTGTGAGCGTGTGTGGCATGCACTGTCGCTCACCACTGCGTGCATTGTTGCCCTGTGTGTTTCAGCAGCGTTACGTGACAGCTTGCAATCGCTGAGCTGCCCGGCTGCCGCGAACTCGCACAATCGTACGCTCGCCGCGATCGGTGTGCTCGACATGCGCGTCTACCATTGGCTGCTCGGCAACATTCTCGGCGACAGCATCCGTGTCTCGATGGCGTTGGGCGACAAAGCGATGCACAACCAGTCGGTTGCCATCATTGTGCACGCTCGAAACGACACCGACAGCACGTTCGTCTTCGTTGCCATTCGTTGAACGGTTGTGGCTTTTCGTTTGCAACTTGCACATTCAAGCCATGCTCACTTCAACTCCGCTACGATCAGCACCGCCGACCAATGTGAGCACTGATGGTGTCCTGTGTTTCAGCTACGTGCTGTGGCCACCGAACCGCGTGTCCTCCAACGACCTTGCCCGTTTCATAATCGACCACACCGCAGACCGACTGCGTCCGTGGCATCGTAGCACGGTCGAGTCTCGTGCGCAGCCGCACGCACTCGCAGCCGAAGCATCGTGCACGTTCGAGAGCAGCCGGTGCACGTGCACGTCTGATGGCGACTGGTCGCCGGTCGCGTTGCTGCCGGTGGCGTCGAGTTCGTTTGCGACGCTGGTGCTCGAGAGCGCCCGACACGACGTGCTGCTGATTCATGTCGGCGGCCGTTGGTGTGCGCAGTGCTACGCGTGGCTGAATGTGCTGCAGACGGTGCAGATGTACTTCGCTGATGTCGGACAGATCCTGTTCGCAAGGCAGGCGCTCTGCTCTGCTTTGGTGCTGCTGTGCACAGTTCAGATGGCTGTTGTGTTGTGCATCTCTGTATGCCACAAATGACACGCTGATTGACTGCAGCGTTTTTGTCATGCCAACCGACTCTGCACATTCTTTCAGCATCGACTCGTCACAGAACGACCTCCCGTGGCAGCATTCGGTTGAGCTGTATCCGACCGTTGTTTTCTACCCGGCTCAAAAGTATGTCTTTGCAAATTTGTTCTGATTGTTAACGCGAATCTACAGAACAGAACACTGGGGGTAAAGGCGCTTTCATGAAGCATTATTTAGTGACGCGTAGCTCTGTTACAGCATAGCTACGCGGTCACTAAGTACTGCTTCATGAATGCCCCTTAAGAAGCCGATGGCAGTGCGTGTCTCCGTGCTTCGTGCGTTGCAGCAAGGACGACAGCGTCGTGTACCCGTCGCACCTGTCGTTCACGGTGCCGAACGTGCTCAGCTTCATTCTCGCCTACAGTCAGCCGGCGGTGCGCTGGCGTTTCGCGCTGTCGATTTGCACGCGCGACTGCCTGCGACGTAACCGGCGTCTCCTGCTGCGTCGCCTGAATCACATCCGCCAAGAGCTGCGGACAAACCGACTGCTGATCGAGGCCGTGCGGCCCGTTCACGATCACCAACGGCAGCACTCGTCGCCACGGTCGCATTTCTCGTGGCAGTACTTCTATCGGCGTCAGTCGCAGCTGCAGCTGCGCGTTCGTGTCATCCGGACGTTCTTGCAGTTGAGCGAGATGCTGATGCGGTCGAGCTCGACAGCGTCCACGTCCACGTCCACGTCCGACGGCGAACTGCCCGTCGAGCATGCTAGTCAGGTGGCGCTGTTCCTGCGCTTCCTGCTGCGTAACGATCTCGGCGTGCCCGTGACGGCGACCAACAGTGGGCGCTGATTGGCTGCTTCGAATTGAAAGCTGCGGTCAGCCTCGTATGGGAGTTAGTTCTACGGTCGGGTAGATGAATAAAAGTCGGTCTGTTTTATCTGTTGAGAACGTAGTTCGATTTTGTGGTGTTGATTTGATTTTTTGATACTTTGTTAATGTGATGGATGAAATCAAATAAACACCAAAGCAGTGCGCATATACCGGTAGCCACCTCACAAATGTTTGACGCATGACTGTAACTTTTGTCTGCTCTTTACTTTCGATACTTATTTTACTTGTGGTGACTCTTTTTTAACCCCCCAAAATCATGACAACGCTGTGGCATACAGCGTTTTCTAATCTTCTATGGTTGCTCGAAAAATTTGATATTTTATTGGTCTGTTCTGTTACAATCTGATTGTGATGTTCTGAATGCACAGATTTTATTCAAAGTTTGTGCAATGGAGTGTTTTATAGACATCGAAATTCCAACGGATACATCACTTTTCAAGTTGTCTTATTTCGCATATTTTGAAATCTACCACTTGCTTGCTTACTTCCTCTTTTTGTTCAGAGTGTTCCTTGTTTAGTTTTTATAGTTTTATCAGAGTGTTGAATATTTTTGTCAGTGCTAGCGCTGGGCTAACCAATTTTTTTCGTTTGCTCACTGACCAAGTTTTACTGTGATATGTTGCGTTTCGTTGTGGATAATCTTTTATTCAATTCTATGTTTTATGGTATTTTTTAATTTTAATGTATTTATGGCGGATTTGCAGGACTGTTGTCATTAGAGGAATTGTTTTCATTTGAAATGATAACGCAGTTGATTGTTCGACCTTATTTATGGGTGTCGCTGATTGTTGCTCTCAAATGTATGGTATTATTTATAAGCGATAAGGTATTGCTGATGCGTGCTGCTACTATTGGGTGTTATTTATTTGAAAACTGAATAGAGCGGAGTTTTATTTTTTGTGTTTTTAGGCTTTAAGCCGGCTTGTACCGTCCAAAATCCGAAGTACAAGATTTTATCTTGATGACAATGCATTTGAAAGATGGAAAAAGAGAAAAGAACAGTTAACTGTGTGAACTGCTTTCGAGTCAACACGCTGTGTAGTTATGTGTCGGTAGCAATGTGTGCAGCTCCAGTTCGTCGATCGTATCATTGTTGTTGGCGATGTTTGCTTGTTGCTGGCAATTGTTACTACAGCTCTCTGCGGGAGTCCACCGGCGATTTCGTGTCGTTGAAATCGACACTTTCACCCTGTCCGAGAGTTTAGCGGATTTTTCATTCGCTTTCTCGGTTTTTCTGCATTCGTCGGCAGCAAAGTGCGTCTGAGCGTCGAACGTCATCGCCTTCTTTTTGTTCCATCTATTTTTGTGGTTGTTGATCATATTGGTGTTGTTGTTCGTCTTCGTCGACAGCGTGTTGTTGTTGTTCTCGTGATCTGTCGTGCGACTTGTGCTCGCACGATGGCGATCGTACAGACGCACACAGCACGGAGAGACTTTGCTGAGCACAGCCTTGAACGCGCCACGGAATGGCTCCGACAAGAATGCGTACAGTATCGGGTTGAGACAGCTGTTCATGTAGGCGAGTGTTTGCGCGACCGCGCACAGCGGCACCAGCCAGGCGCCCAGGTGTGCGCCGATGGCACCGTTTGTATAGCCTGCCCGTGGTTGCATTGGATTACTTGTGTTTGGCGTCCGAGGCATTGCCTTGTTGGTCGCCACTACAATCCGCCCAGTCATTCAGGAGCCTGGTATTTTCACCGGCTTCTGAGGAACAAAACTTGCAGGCAAATTTGCTCGAAAACTGGTTACGCACAGTTGCAGTTCTCCTAGTTAAGATGTGAACCGGCACAGAATGCGACTGCACACCGTGCAACGCACGCACGCACACTTACCCATTGCGAAGAATGCCACGTTGATCGGCAGCCAACAAGCGACGAACGTCAGCGTGACGCCGATGATCACGCGGGTCACCCGTTTTCTCGCTTTGCTCTGCCGCGCATGCCTCGAACTCTGCGAGGCGGCCGTTGCACCGGCACCCGAGGCGGCACTGGTGCGCTTGACACGCGCGGACAGCCAGAGACTGTGCAACATGCCCATGTAGAGCACGCTGATGATGAACAGCGGCAGCAGGAAGCAGGCCACGTTGAACACAACGTAGAACAGAAAGTTCTGCAAAGCAAATCCTCTGGAATTCTCTAAAAGCAGGGAAAAATGTAACAGTTTACGGTAAAAAAGCTAACGGAGAAATCGGGCTACCAATTCAGCACTAAATTGACTACAGGTTGAAGATACGCACCTTTAACCATTAAAAAGGGACTCAGCAGAACGCGTTTGAGTACCCACTGCAGCAGCAAATTTGCTAGCAGCTAGCTACCTACACGTTTTGCCAATAAACATGCAAAGACAATTTGTTAGCAGCCACTAACCGCATGAGCATACTCGTGATCGCCCAGGTACTTCGGCAGACAATGATACGTTTTGAACGTGATCGGCGCGTCTGTGTCGCAGCTGTTGGACTCATATTCAACGAGATGAAAGCGGAACGCGTATGGAGTGCAGCCGATGGAAGTGACCAGCCAGAGAGCACCGATTGCGAGCGCCGTGTTGCGCACCGTACGAATGCGCAACGACAAAATCGGCAACACCACAGCCGCGAATCGATCCGTGGCCATCAGTACCAACGTCCAAACGGTCAGATACGCTGTTTGGTGCTGCAAACAAACATTGAGTAATCAAGTGACGCGACAACACTGAGAAATTGCAGGTCAATTGAAAGGCTATCGTTTAGTTTTGCTGAATAGTCAACGTATTCGATGCATGGCAGCCGAATCAGCTACTTTGCATTTGTTTTGAATTGACTTCAATTCACACACACTGCGAATTCCTTTTTTTTGAAACGAACTTGCAAATAATTCACAATGATGCACATCCACTCGGGAAAGATCGACGCTGAGATGAGCGTCTCGATGCCCGTCGGTACGCCGCACACGATCAGAAACAACAGGTCAGCTATGGCGAGGCCTGCATTGAAATAAAAACCGTCAAAGCGAACGTGACAATCTGATTTTCACATATGATTGTTTACTGATTTTCTTTTCCTTTCCAATAAACTGTCTGACATATAATCACACATATTGAGCACCGTAGGCCCTGTGATTTTACTATCGATGGACCCAGTTTGAATCTGGCACACACTGATTGACTGCATCAAGCTGGTTGGACCAATCACCAGACAGCTCAATTCAAAAGTGCATGTTTGAATGTGATGATCAGTTCGAGTGCAGATGCTCACCAGTTATGAGCACATTGGTGCTGGTGTGCATCTGCCTGTTGCTGAGCACCACCAGCACAACCATGGCGTTGCCGACGACTCCAACGAGCACGATCACTGCAAACAGCAGCGGCACCGTCGCCATCACCGTCTTCTCGATCGTGCTCTTGCACGGCCACAAGTCGAACACACCAGCCAATGCGCGCACCTCCAATGTTGTGTTGTTCATTCTGGACGCGCCTTATTTCTGGCCGTCTGCGGATTCACAATCACATTTTAACGACTTCTTTTTCTCAAAACGTCTCAAGCGCTTTTCTGTGCCGGTTGCGCCTCGGAAACGTGAGCGATTTCACATTAAAATTGTGCGTGCATCGAACTGCCGACGCCTTGTAGTAACCGAAAATGCTATTTATTCGACGTAATGGACAACGTTCAATCTCATCTTTTATAGTATCTTTCCAGCTTCAGTAAGAATCAGTGTGCGTTCGTCTTTGCGCCGTTACATCCGATTCTAATGGCACTGTAAGAACAGGAACTAAGTTGACTTCACATGTTATAATGTGGTTATCGTTACGTTGAATCGGAGAAACGTGTCGCAGCGCAGGTGAAATTGTCAGGGCAGTCGTTGGAAAGAAATGCAGGTCATTGGGATCATTGAGCGATAAATGTGATGAGCAATAAGAGATACATAAGTGAGTGAAACACCTATGCAGGACATTCTGTGATTTTTTTGGAAAAAACGTTTCACAAAGAAAAAGGAAACGAGCGAACTCATGATTCAGGAAAAACGACGTTATTTTTTGAAAAACAATCCTTGCTAAATCAGTGGAGCCCAATTTTCTTTGGTTTCCGTCACCGCTAGATCATTCCGCGGAAGGCACACAACAAACAAACGCTTTGCCACTTCTTGGGTGATTGCAGAAATGGCACAAGTGCACAACACACATGCGCGCTACAATTGTCAAACGCATCCTGCCTGGACTGCATTTGCCAACAAACACATTTAGGATCATAAATAAAGCTGAAAAACACAAACCATATACACAAATTTTCAGTGAACATGTTGGATTTGTGCCGAAATGCAGAACACATACATAACACGCCAGAAGCAACAGAAGGAATCGTCTTCAGCCGCGGGCACACCGATTTTGCAGTCGCATCTGTGTCGCCAGGAGTCGCCATCTTTGCGATGGAATGGTACTTTTTGTTTAAAGAGACATGATTTACGTAGCTGTATGTCTGAAATTATTGCGGTAATGATTGCGCTTTTCAATTTCAGTTGTCCACAGATACCGTTTAATACCCATCCATGCTAACACGGCAATTAAAAACTGAAGCTAATGGTGGAAAACATGGAATTCCAAAAACAAACGGTAATTTATATTAATTTAATTTCCCGGTTGAATGTGCACGTAAGCAGAAAACACGATGAGATGGCTCAACAAGATTATAATTTGAACAGTTTTCTGTCACTGTGTGCGTCAAACCTAACAAGCGTGCCTAACACCCATTGCTGTGGCCGTGCAGCGGTTGCATGTGTCATATGAGACAAATTGCATCGTGCGTCCCGGTGTGCCCCGATCTGTATATATCTTTTTGTGACCGTATTTGATCAACTAAAACATGCCATTCGGCTGCTGTTGATAACAAAGTTCCTCTCGCTCCGATGGCTCTAAAAAAACCATAAAACTGAGTCTGAGTCCGACAGGAAAACGCACCTGAGCGGAAAACCAGAGCGCATTCGCAGCGCCCTCTGTCCACGCTGTCAGTTTGGCTGTCGCTATTATTTTATTCAAATTAGCAACTGCGATACTCATTTTAGTCAGCGCTGTTTGTCGGTTTGGCATGCATATTTGTCTGAGCGTCTGTATGTGTCTGTACTGCAGCACCCTTGCCTCGAAACTCTGTGCGTATCGGTGCAACGTGCAAGCAACACCCGAGCGTTACAGTTCAGATCGAGATTGTTAAATACAACTTTTCAATAGATACTAAAGACACACTATTGTGCGCTGATTGGCCCCATGTTACTTGTAGAACCAATCAGCGGACTATACCGTTCAAACGTAACAAATCATTGTGTCCCACACGTAAGAGCACGCAAATTGCTGTACATGTCTAACAACTGAATTGCGTTTTTGAGTGCCGAAAGATAATCTTTGAAACATGTGAAAAATCTATTTATCTGTCTTGCTGTGTGGAAAGCCACAAGTTTTCATGTGGCGGCGCGGCGCGGCACAGTCCAGCAGTTTCATACTAAGACGCCAAAAGAATTGCTGGTGTTTTGCTGCAGATGTTTATTAGTTAAGCCGTGGAAATGTACGTTTCTAACTACACATGCATGTTTGCTTGTTTTATAGCAGCAAACTCAAAGAAAGTCTAAGAAATAACAGCATACAGTAGTTCGGGTTGCTATGCAACTGTAACGAGCTAAATCCCAGAAATTTTCATGGAGCTGATCGACCTTCCCACAGTATAGTTTTACTGGGCTAAAAATTGTTGGACAGCTTCCAGTCAAAAAAGTGCATCGGCAGTCTTGTGGTCTTGTGGGACGGGACGGAAAGTCTTGTGGTCTCATAGAAATGCTCGCTTCTGAATCTCTCTTGTCTATACAGAGTTACTGTATCTTACATTCAAGAGTCAAAGAAAAGTTACCTATTAGCAACAAAGTGCTGCTGCTTTCTCAAATGGCCATGTAAACATATTGACAGACGCACAAGAAACATATTTCGCTCATTTCCAACTCTGCGCAACATCTGTACGGTGTGGCCGATTAAACATGGCAGCTTTTTTCAGGGTGCAAGGAGCGCGCAAAATTTGAATAAAAGAAAAGACGTTCAGAAACCCAATTGTGTGTCAAATTTGACGTGTTTCTTAACATTAAGTGGTTATTCGTGCTATTCTGATTATTGTTTATCAATTGCACACACGGCTGGCAAATATCTTGGCATCTGTGAGAAAGGCAACTCCTAGTCTAAGACTAATCTCGCCTTGATTGAGAAGACAAGAACTGTCATATTTATTCGGCTGTATTATAAGTATAGAAAGACAAAAAGTCCACTCACCGCAGCGGAAACAGCCAATCAACTGTGCTTTTTATTCGACCGGTTTAACTGAATTAGTTTGAAAAATTACCGACAAAACTGGTACCTTTTTACTGTACGCGGCGTGCAAGAAAACAAACAGAAAACACGTGGCTTCTCAGCATCTCATGCCATATCGTCTTACAAAAAATAAGAGGAATGAGCGTGGCGAAGTGCATTCGGCGACGCAAGAAGCCTCTTATTTGGCGACTTTCATTCATTTTATGTTATTCGTCGTGTCCGTCTTATGCTCAGCCCGTCCAAAGTAATCATGGTCACATCCGAAAAAAAAGATGACAGGCATTGCACTGCGAGTATACAGTGAGTAGTATGGATTATCAGTGATAGCTCGATAGCGACACGATTTCGCCTGCAAACGCCTTCGGTGTGTCACCGTATTGTTCTAATGTGTTGACGTTTCTTGA
Organism: Theristus sp. LFF4_11; assembly: GCA_030248135.1. Taxonomy (NCBI): domain Eukaryota; kingdom Metazoa; phylum Nematoda; class Chromadorea; order Monhysterida; family Xyalidae; genus Theristus; species Theristus sp. LFF4_11. The sequence goes on along the minus strand of JASANC010001075.1, from coordinate 38,034 downwards.
AATGACTTCAAAACACTCGCAAACGACGTTTTGTTCGCTTGTTCAGCGTTTCCGCAAATGCACGTGGGCGTGGCGTGCAGGATGAAACTGTCTGGGAATACTGGTGATGAGCCTTTGGAGCATTTGACGTCGAATGTTGGCGCGTTGCGGCAAACTGCAAATCTGCCGCAACTAATAACGTTCACCGTGTTATGCGCGGTTCACGCTAAACAAAAAACGATAGGACAATGAAAAGCTAGAGGAGGGGCTCATAAAAAATATACATCGGCGCCGCAGAAAAGATGCGAGTGAAATGAGAAATAACTTCAGTTTGGCGCGAGGATTGAAAGCGTTGGCCAAGCGCAGCACCGCGATATTGGGCCATTCGATGGATGTGCTTTTATGAGGCCTCGGCAGTAATCAGGGGTGCAGATGAAGCATGCAAACGTGTGTACGTGCGGATACGTGTGTGCTTTAGGCCCCGTGGCATAACGAAGTACCGCAAATTCAGTGCATGCCGTAACTTGCAAGAGATTGCGAACGCACAAACTGCACTATGGCCACTACCACTAAACTCAAATTATTTACGTCGCTGTACCATAAAACCAAAGCACATAAAAATGTATGAGCATAAAACAGTGAAAAAACGGAAGTTGCTATTGTTGGTGCAAATGCTGCAACTCCTTTCAAACTAAAGTTTGTTAATGAAATTGTCAGAACGAAGTAAATAATTTTTTTTTGCTCGCACTCATGGGCGATCCAATCGAAGGCACAGCCAACCATTGGCGCTCAATTGAATGCAGTCAACCCACAAGTTTTGTGTGTTTGGTTTGCTCAACATTTTCAAGATTGACAACTGCTCCAACAATGGCAAAACAAGACCACAATCGAGCTCTGGTATCCTAAAATGCACAAATCGCGTCATTTTTATGCACATTCCGTGCATGTACCTAATCGTTCAAAAAGTGTTTTGGCGCAGCCCAGCCATCGGTTACGCTCACAAACTACAGTAGGCACCTACATGTAGCTATAAAAACAGAGCTTGACAATTGCTTTTCGCGTGATACACGGTTCCTTCTCAGCTTCCACTCACATGTTGAATTATTGTACAATATATACACATATGTAAGTCCAAAGATATCACACTGTGGATTGGTTATTTTGTTAACAATGGGACTCAAAAATAGCACAGTTTTAGTTGCAACGGCTGTTTTGAGCAACATGCTCGTCAGCGCAAACAATTTTCGCACGCAAAACTTACTTTTTTTATCGCGCCCATTTTTGGATAAGCGCAATTGCGAACTGTCAAAGAGAACTTTTTAAGTTTTTCTTGGACGTAAATTGCAAGAAACCAACGGTAACACAGTCTGAGCTTTTAGCAGTGTGTTGCTTTATAACGGTTTGGTTTGCCTGGAGAAGGCAAACGAAAGTAAATAAGACAGAGCTTTGTTCTGGAAAATTGTTTCACACAAGATAAATACACAAGCAATAAAAATAAATTGCTTTAAAGCTGTTTAAAGAATTTAACGCATTCTGAACGCAAAAAAAAAAACACTTGAACACTGTCATTTTTCAAAGTTGCGTAAAAAAAGTTGGTCCATAAGCAAAAAAAACCATCACCAAAAAGAATATGGTAATTTATTACAGTGTTTGAAGTTTCAGTTCATAGAAAATGACAGCAATTCAAAAGTTTTTTTGAATATGTTCACCCTCACAGATTTTTGCAAAACGAGTAACAAATTTAGCACTGGAACATTGTTTTGATGTCATACATTTGTCTTCTCAAACACCAGCAAAACAACTTGACAAATTGCCTGAGCCAAAACGACGAAAACTGGAAAACAGGATTTGTAATGCTGCATCACTGTGATAATCGAGCATTGTTTGTTTCAAATAAACAACTGAAAACAGGATCACGCTGATCTTTTCATGAGGACTAAGCGACTAAAACAAAAAAAGACTACAGCCAAATAAAAACAACTCACTGCCCCCCCCCCCCCCCCCCAAAAAATTTTTTTTCCCAAAAAAAAAAAAAAACAACCAAACAAAAATCAAAAAATTTTTTTTCCCTTTTTTTTTTCCAAAAAGCCCCCCTCCGCTACTGTGTGTCCGAAGCACAGAGAAGAAGAACGCAGCAGGTGACAGTATTTATTGACAATGTGAACAATCTTTGAACAACAATGAATGGACATGGCGCACCCAATGAATCAATTGTTAAAAGCGGGATGAAAACCGTCGAAATCGTTGGAAGCAAGTTTTGTTATTTTGTTTGTTTGTTTTAAATTTGTTTTGAACACGCAGCAGCGGCCAGCGGTACGTTTGAAAGCAAAAATTCTCGACGACGTCGTCGCCGTCAATCAACCAAAAAAACTTCAGTTTACTAATTTTTTACCAATTCAAACGTTTGGAATTTTGTAGTTTTTGATTTAGAATTTTTTCGGCATGAAAAAAAATGAAAACAAACCGCTGAACAACAAAAAAACATGTTATTTTCTGAATCCCGTTCCCAGGGGTGCGGAGCGTGAGGAGCCGACCAATCAGCGAGTTGCATATATTAGCGAGATAGACTGTAAGCGTAAGCGGATTCTCCTTTTTATATCCAGCTTCTGATCGACTGAAGCATTGCAGATGCAAGATTCAAGACGATAAAACAGATTTAGCGTCAGGTGGAAGATTCCATATCGCATATAACATTTGTATTCGTACGTATTCTGGCGAAAATAGAAATTCTATTTTTAGTCGGCCCTTCCGAGCCTGTTTATTGCAGCATCAATCGTACCATACCACTAACTTAGGAAAAGTTAAATTTGAAAAACGTCACAAAGTTTTTGGATTCGCAAGAGCGTACCCCCACGAATCGATATGCCAAAGTTTCTCATGAGAGTTCTCCAAATTGGATCGTGTCGACGCGTTTTCGAAGTCCAAAAATTCGAAGTCCAAATTGGATGAAATGAACGAATCAGCGGGCCGCACCGTAGCTTAAAGCTCTCAATGTTCTGAACAGGAAAAAACAATCACTTTAGAATTCACAAAACTGACGAGTGAAGACCAAGTGCTGGTAAAGAGCCCTAGAAATATACAGACATTCAGCAATAGAAAAAAGTGTGAACTAGTTTGTATCAAGGCCAGATTTCTGATTGGCTGTATTGGCTGTACTTGAGTTGCGATCACCGATTGGTGGAACGACTGCAAACCACAAACAAAAAATGAGCAAATTCCAATGATTCCGAATGATTCACGTCAGGTTTCAGTCGTATGTAACATCTGGCGTGCGTGTTTATGTTTATATTCAATCAAGAAAACCGCCTCTGGCAAATTGTTGGACAAGTGGTATTTTGCAGAATTTTGGGTGGTCCCACTTTTCAATCAGTCCGTAAAACAGTGCGTTTGTAAAGGATTTATTGAAAACCAAGCGCTAATAGTGTGTCCGCATGAAAAGAAGGGGCTGCAAAATGCACAACCGAGTCTTCTTTGCTTTTTGTCAGTGAGAAAGCGCAAAATCTGTTGAAAAAAGTGGTTCAAAATCCCGATAAACGCAAATAGAGATTTATCAGGAAAATGTTGGAAAAATAACAATTCAGTTTTGGGCAACAAAACAACATCATACACCACAGTTGTTTTCAAAGTTTTGGCAAAAAAGAACACAGACAAGAACATCAAAGTGATAAACAATAAAATAAATCTCAAAGGGCAGATGTCAAGACGCCCAAACGCCACCGGAGAAGCCGGCACCCCATTTGCGGTTGGCTGACGGCTGGCTGACGCTCGACGCAGATGGTCTGCAAATATATAAGACTGACACATTCAGAAATTGGCACCTTCTTTTGAAACACAAAATTTTATGTTCATGGCACAGAGAAATACTTCTATCGCTCACAACAAATAATTTTAAAGGATTTAAAAAAAAGTTTTTAAAGGTTGAAATTTCGCAAAATCATTTGTCTACAATTTATGGCCCACTAAACACATGTACGCACGCATAACCTAATGTCCACTAAAGCACATTATCTATTGAGTTACTATGATGCTTTCTTTTTCCATTTACCAAATTGACATTCTATAATATACTTTTATTATTCACCCCTTCTTCAAAGGTCGTGTGATTGTTACAGTTGACGGACAACACTGAAAACGAAGTCGTTATTTTGTTCCCTAAATTATGTCATACTTCAGCATATCAACATTTTTAGAAACTGAGTTGATTACTTTTCCCTTTCATTTAGCTGAAAGGTCATTTTGGATAGACAGCAAACGCTGCGGGTGTTTCAGAGAGCGGTCGCACATATCAGCGTGCGTGGCATTGTACCTCTGTCTTGACTTGCTGTTGATCCAGGTGCCAACGGTCGCAGCGAGCGCCGACACCACGAGACACCCAACGAACGTGTAGATCGCCCACGGCGGTATCGTGTACTCCATGCGTTCGTTGACCGGCCGCGAGTAGTGCAGCACCTCGGCCATTCTCGCGAGCAGCAGATGCAGCTTGTCGTGCAGCGGCAGTGTGCGGTTGCTGTTCAGACGCAGCAGCAACGACGACACGTTCTGGCGCATGATCTCGCCGCCGTAGGGCGTGTTGTCCGAGTACGCGACCATGATCCAGGGCGCCCCGAGGAACGTCTTCTTCGTCAGCGGCCGCTCCATCTCCGTGTGCCCGCTGTATTTCGGCTTGTCGTTCAGTTTCACGACGAGTATGGCGATGTCCGTCTCGCAGGTCTGTGTGGCCGAGCGATTCGTGTACGACCACCGGGCACGCGTCACGTTCGCGTAGTACTCCATCAGGCGGCTGCCGTCGTTCTCGAGCGCCTCGCGCGTCGGATAGCTGCCAGCACGATCCGGCAGCGGCGACCATGCGAGCGTCTGACACTCGTTCGGCTCTGGAAAGCGAGCGCAGAAGCACTTCGCTACAATCAACAATGCACAGTTGACATGTCGACTATGCGTGAGAGAACGCAATTCACCAGTGCGGTGTTCTCTGTTTATAATCAGCGACATTCACATCTTCAGTGAGAGAAACTATAGATAGCCCTCGGTATGACGGAGCAAAACCGACCGGGCACAGGGTTGAAATGGAATTCATTGATCAGTGTGATTCCAATCGTTGGTCGCATGTTGATTGGTCTGATCATCAGTCTCGGTTGCATCATCAGATCGTTCATCATATCGAATATACGATTTCTGTAGAGCAAATAAATAGTAAATTCGATGCTGGTGTACTTCGACGAATCAACGCAGCCACGTAGGGGTTTTGCGAGACCATATGGTGCTAGTCCCCAACTCAAAACAGCCAAATCAGCTGCCCTGCCCTGAAGAAAGCCACAAGCTAGTAAGCAACGTTTCACGCATTTTTTGTAGCTGCTAGCAAACGACCCGCAAAACAGGTCGGGTGACTCGGCCGTGTTGCGTGACACAGTGCGGTTTCTGAGTGCGGTGCGTGACCACCTGTTGCTCCTGTCCTCGCCGTGCTGCATGTGTTCGGCCTTGTTTCGTGCGAGCTCCTCGTCAAACTGCTGCTTTATTTCGTCATCTCCGATTGGCGTCGGGCGGGCGTTGTCAAGCAACGAGTCAAAGTGGCAGTACGCAAACAGCCCGCCGATCACCTTCTCCAGGTGCAGCACGTGCGACATTTTCAGTTTCTCGTAGAAACGCGTGTCTGGCTCGGCACACAGCCACCGGCGTCGGTAGAATCTGCAATGATAAACAATCACACGATCACACGACCACGCGCCTCACGGCATCACTGAGAAAACGCGGGTTGCCTGCTTATGTGGTTACCAAGTTGACTACCGCATGCTGTCAGAGACGCTTTTGGCTAATAAAAATGGTCACCACTTTCACGTACATAAGATACTAATTTAAGAAACCCAGAGACTAAACCTAATAAGATGGTACTAAGTTCGCGTTTTATTTTGGCAGCCACATTTTTTCAGTCAACCTAATCAAAAAGTCCTCTGACTGCAGCTTCAAATGGCTAGCCAACTCGTTTATAAAGAGTTTCATTACCATAGAACGGTCTTTAGCATGCTTTAACAAAAAAAGCAAAATCACCATGAAGCAGAAGAGAACAGAAAATCACAAACTCGAGGCAGTTCTCCTGAAAGGTCGGCCGGTCAATGGATGGCATATCGCATGGGGTCTTCATGGCCCGTAAACTCCAGTGTCCCGTTGGCTGCTGTTGCTGAGTGTACCTGGAGAAAAAAAGACGTGAAATACCGTTCACTGAGAACTCCCACAAACGAAAATTCTCACGAAACTTTCGCCGGCAACTAATACTGTTGGCAGTATTTGACCAATCAACGAACCACCATGGTGCATTATTCTGCAGTAGCCAATGAATCAAGCAACAACTCCAGCTTTTTACCGTTTCTGCTGATGCACCCCAGTGATCTCGAGTGTTCGGCGTTGATGGTGACGCATTTGGTGACTTTGCGAGCCTCGTTTTGAATGCACCATTTTGCCTTCCGTTGATGTTGCAACGCAGATTGCAAGCACATTAGTCCAAATTAGCACCCCAAACAACAGTGTCTTGAAAAACGTCACAAGACACATTGTTGAAAGGGCCAGCTCACGCTTGCATTGTATTCTTGTTGTGAGTTTTTACATGTTTATTTTCGGGTGCAATCGGCCAACCAATGACAAGTTTGAAACTTTGGCTCCTATTATCGATTGCTAAACGAACTCAACTGAACAGCGAGTGTCAAAGTCTAATATCAGTATCGGTCTAATAACAACCGTAAGTTCCGGCATAGCCTTACATCATTACGCGCCCCCCATAACTGCAGAGTGCACAGAATGCGTGCGTCGCTTGTCAACGGATGTCACCATGTGAACGACAAACACCCACTGGCATCGAAATACACGTTTTCCAACTTGCAATCGGCATTAAATAATGATTCTGGTGTGTTGACACGGCACACGGTTGTCGCTGCACATCGGGGTAAGATTTGGAAGTGTGGATTACTACGGACTTTGATAAATAATAAATTGATTAGTTTCAAAATCCCTTTTTTTCAATCAAAAAGGTCTCGGGAAGAAAGTTACTTTTATTTTTTGAAGCTGTCACTCAGATACTGAGTACTGTCAGTCAAACATACACGACAGGACGACGACACACACGGGAGGGAGTGATAAGTGCCACACCCTATTAGCTGCGTAGCTCGTGTTAGCTGACTACTGACAGCGTACATACAGTAAGCTGAATAATATGAAGTCAAGCATGAATACGTGCGGTCTGGAATCTCAAAATTAGCATGTCATCATGACATGAGTGCAGATCTTGCCACATGCACAAGCCGTGCAGGAGTTTTTGGAAAAAACTGTCAAAGCGTGACAAGAACGCAACTGTCACACCCTTGTGGTTCGACATGAATATGATGGCAAGAAGCTGGAGGCAGATATAAGTATGAGACATTCCTATTGAATGCAAAATTACAAAAATAGCAACACACAGTGTGCAGCCAGCAAAAAATGCAATTACGCACTTCGGTGCCGCATATCTTTGCCAAATTCAATTGTAAACATGCCATCAAGACAGTTTTCGACTCAGTTTTTCTCGAATAGAATATAAAGCAACTAAAAATGTCAAATAAACATGGTATTTTCATGGTTCACATTAAACATGGTTCTGCATTTTTAAGCAAGGGTTCCAGAAACGTGAAAAACAGCCAGACAAAAAAAACCGATAACGAACAGAACAAATAAACAGACACTATTATGCTGAATTTTTTATTTCGATCATTCTTTTATCTATTCCACAATGATAATACCATGGAACTCAGTAAACATGGACAAAAGTAACCGTTTGAAGGCTTCGGAGTGAGATCAAGTTTCACGCTCGAGAATTTTGCATTTTTTTTGTACTGAGGTGCATCAAACAAAATGCTTGTTTTAATTTTAAATGCACCATAACATTTGAAATAGAAAGAAGAATGAATATACAAAAGAGAATTTGGTATGGTGAGAAAAGAAACCGTGAACTTTCGATATAAACAAACATGAAGAGCAGCGTTTGCCTTCACATCAATAATTCCCAGCAGCAGTTTCATTTCATGGGAACTGAATTTTCTGTTTGCATCCTAAAAGAAATGCAATTACAGTCACTGCCGAGAATGCTGTGCGTTCGCGGAGCAAAATCGAACAAAAGCAAACTGAAGATTTGCCTGCGTCTCCTTGGCAGCCTCTGACTGAACGAACAGCTTGAGTTTGAGAATATTGAGCAATGAATGTTGAAATTCAGAACAGAAAGCAGAACAGTTGAAACAAAATTGAAATGAATGTTATGTTCCTTTAAGTGATTCATGTAAATCCTCCGTCCCCCCCCTTCCGATTATGTACGAACTCTCAATTAAAAGTTCGTTAACAAACATATGCCACAGAGATAAAAAGCTCAAAAATATAGTAAGAGAGTTGTAATGAAAGTACAATTGTAACGCAAACAAGCCTTTGAATTTGCTGACAACTGTGCGTCTGTGTGTGTGCATAACTGCTGAAAACACACAAACGTAACATGATTTGTAACAGGATTTGCTGTGTGCAGCCGTGTGGAAACAAGCGACAAGCGAGCGCACCAAATACAACGCACTCGACGAAAAACAGTGATTATGGAACACGGAACGCACACTTGAAAACACTCGGTGGCACCCGTGGTATGGCGCTGTGAGCATTTTTACCACAACATGTACCTGACTTTTCAGCTACAATTTGCTGCACGACGCGAGGTAACAAAACAGGTGCGCTCTGTGGTAATAGTGGTAAATTAGGCTCGTGTACTATTCCGGCCCGCGAAATTCCGGCCCGTAGAATTCCGGCCCGCTCATTCCGGCCAGAAGAATTCCGGCCCGAAGAATTCCGGCCCGGAGAATTCCGGCCCGGAGAATTTTCGCCAGCAAGAACAATATTAAACCACACGAAGTGATTTTTGGAAAATAAATTAAGTGATTTTTTTATTTTTGTTTAGAACTTGCTTGCAGTGACTTGTTGTAGGTTCCTAATCCTAAGCCAAGCCTTTTTGATAAGGTAAAAGAGTCACAAATCCTGTTCATGATAAAAAAATTTAAAAATTTAGTTGTAGTTTTTTCCCCAAAAGGTTTCACTTTCCAAAAAAACAAACAGGACGAAGATCATTGAAAATACACTGTAACATGTGAACATCGATATTTTTATTTTATTATTTCATTACCAAAATCACTTCGTGTGGTTTAATATTGTTCGTGCTGGCGAAAATTCTCCGGGCCGGAATTCTCCGGGCCGGAATTCTTCGGGCCGGAATTCTTCGGGCCGGAATGAGCGGGCCGGAATTCTTCAGGCCGGAATTAGCGGGCCGGAATTGTACCCCCCCGGTAAATTATGGTTACCACAGGTTTTCAATCTGGCGCACGAACAAATTTCACGCTATACGCTTGAAAAAAACAGAACATACAATATGGGAAAACACAGATCAATATCACTGAAAAACACGGGAACACAGCTGTACTGGGCTGCTTTGAGAGTGTGACTGTGCAAGTCAAATTATGAAGGCAAACAGTGGCGCATTGATGCGTGTGACAGCACCGAACTGCTGCGCTGGGTTCATCATCAAAATACAAAACAAACACACACCATGACATTTCTTTGACGCTCGAGAACAGATGGAGTTCAGCTAAATTATTCTGCTAAAAAAAGCAGTCCGAAAAAAGGTGAAAAACAAGAGCAATCAATTTTAAATTACACATTTCATCCCAGTTTTGAGATGCCGCTGTTGACAGTTGAATTGAGAACAGTCTTGCAAAAGTAACAGAATGTAGACCAAGTCTAATCAAGTAATGGACAGAAAGCTCCTGTTGCTCCTAAAATCTGACTGCGACTAGCGGCCAAAATGGCCCCAGTGGGATCATTTCTCGCACAGTGTTCTGTCTGTGTGCTGCTAACGTGCAAGCATGTGAATGCAGCGCAGTAAGCACTGTCATAATATGGACACAGCAACCCGTTCGCAACCGATAACCGATTGGAGTTTATTTTTGAACGTATGTGAAAAAAGTGCAACAGCGTGCCTTCGTAACAACTAAAGAAATGACTTGAAAGCAGACTGGAGACAAACACGACTGCCACAACAATCAGCGACTCGCATCACGAACATCACCGCAGATAATAGTCGAGCACGGCCGAGAACACCGCGAAACTGAGTCCACCGAAAATGGCGCCCTTCGCACCGGCGCGGAAGCCGAGCGCGCCGCCGACGAAGGCGCCCGAATAGACGGAGTTGCGCCAGTCGTCGCGCGCGCGCAGCGTCTCGACGCAGCACTCGGTCGACGCGAACATCAGACCGATGAGGCCGAAGTTGCGCGCGTACTGCGACATGCGGGCGCCCATCTCACGCAGCGTCTGGCGCACGCTGATCGTCTGGGCCGGCTCGACCATCGAGTACTGCGGGTCGACGCTGGCCGTGAACAGGCCGAAGGCGGCGCCGAGACCGACACCGAGCACGCCGGCGATGCAGCCCTTGAACGCGCAGTGCTCCATGGCCGCGTGCACCAGCTGCTCCTCGCGCGACGGTGCCGCACCGACGAACGGCGAACGGGGCACCAGCACTGCTGCAATGCACACAGCGACGTGCACACGTTGTGCACTGCGTGCTCAGTGGCTACTGGCAGCTGATTGGCTGGCCACTTGCAACAATACGTGTGGTAAAGTCACAGTCTGACACCTGTTATTATGACACAGTGATGCTGCAGTCACACACAAGCACGCACGCGCGCTGATGTAATATTGCATGGTCTGCAGCGCTGCATTGTCATTGCGGCTGACTGCAGCATTGCTATGGACTACGCCTGTACGATCAGTAAATTTGTGCGTGCCTTCGCTTTTTTGCAACCGGTGGAGGAACGCGGGCCAAGATCCAAGATGTTCAACTATGATACCTGAAGGCTCCGAGAAAAAAAATTACAACAAAACTAATTTTTAAAAAAACAGCACGCATTCTTGCCTGTTTTCCATTCGCGCTGCGCCTTCGCAGTGCCGATCATTTTGTCGATCAGCAGCACAAACTCGCTCGGCCTGTACACAAAATCGTCCGTTTTCGCCGTTGCGTGGTCCGTTTGAGCATCGTCCACCTTGCGGAACGGGTCACCAAACAGTGCGAGCATCCTGCGTGCGTCCGCGTTTTGCCCAACACCCTCACTGCCAGCGCTCCCACCAGCAATCGCTTCCATAATTGTTGAATCGCAATTTCTGGACTTGTATTGCTATAAAAAAACTAAATAAATTCCTGTCTCCGGGTTTGAAAAACAATTTTATTCGAGCTTCAAGACGATGCCAGGATTCAAAAATCAAGCAACAAAGAAATTGCTCGCTTTGCGGCCCGATCACAATCCAATCGAACACACACGCTTGTTTTTCTTTTTTTCTTTTATCAAAACGAGTTTGTAGCGTTGCATAAGCAACACATATTCGATCAAAAAAACAATTGCTTCAATCCAACTAAACTGAAAATAATTTGATTCGGCCGTTGAGTGCACGGTAACCAAAAACAACACAAAACCGAGACACTGAAGTATTGATAGTTTATTGCTAAGATTCAAATACACGGAATGTTTGGAAAAAATACAAACGCAGATGAATAGCAGAAAGAATGAACACCAAACCAGGGAAAACAACATTGGAAGACTGCACACTGGGCGTGAACATGACCGGAATATGAAAAGACCGAATAAAAAATCTAGAATTTGGGAACACAAAGAAAAAATGTTTGCATGATAAAGTGTGACTAGATAAAGCTGCCACAAAAGATTGAATGTGAATGATCAGATTTCGTTCGAATTGCCTGCCAGTCACGACTTCAGCTGGTTGGCGTCGGAGCGACGGCAGATCGCGGCTTGAAATTCTCGTAGATGCTCTTTGTTGCATCAGTCATCAGCTCCTGCGTGCAGTACGGCAGCTCGCCGACGATTTTGGCTGTAATAAAACAAACCTGGTTTTTGCCAGTTTTCATTTTCAATCGCTAAAACGAAAAGAATGAAGATAAAACGAAAAGAAACATTCCGACTCCATGAATTCATGATAGCTGTCTACGATTTTTATCATTCTGCGATCACCAGTTTGAACGCCGAACGTGACGTGCAGATCGGTGATGCAAACGAAGTGTAATTTGCAAACGAAGCAAGTAACGGCGGCACTGAATTTACCGCTGAAGGACTGACCCGCATTTAACCGGCAAACGACAACAACAAGTGTAATTTGAAATGAAATTGCAAAACAGTTTGAAGCGGCTTGTCATAATTGGTCGTATTAGTGTGGCGGTGGTAGCCATTCACTAAAAGCAGTGTACACACAAGTCAAGATGTCCAACAACGCGCAGGCAGGAGCACAATGTGAGCCAACAGCACCGTGCAACGCCAACCAACCAGGAGCGCCATCCATGATCGCAAACGGCGGCACCACCGTGTCCGCGTCGAGCACAGCGCCGTCACGCACGAGACAGCAGTCGCGCAGGATGCAGCGTTTGCCGATGATGCAGTGCTCGCCAACGTGCACGTACGAGCCAAGCTGCGTGGCGAGCACGATCGAGTGACCCCCAATGAACACGTGGTCGCCGATGTGAACCGGGCAGAACGCGGCGCTGAATCAATCGAACACATTGATTCACGCAATATTCATTCTTCATTCTTTACTATCCTGCACTGCGCAACCACGATGATACAGATATGATCAACACTGAACGTATGACTGATTTTTGAAGATAAAAATTGAAAAAAACCGAACAATTTAGCGTTATCGTCAGTCGTGCTGAAAATCTCAAGGGATAACGCAAGATAAAAAAACAATCCAACCAGTTGCAAAATCAGTCAGTATAAGTATAAGTAACCACGTAAACCAGTAACCACCATGTCAAAAAATGACAAGCAAACGAAAGAGAAGACATACAGACAGACCCTTTGCTGAATTTTTTATACGCGGGTCGTATGATGGTGTGTTCGCCCACAAAGCAGTAACGACCAATGCGCACGTTCGCAAGATCACCTCGGATCACGATGTTCGACATGAGAATTGTCTGTTAATTATTGCAAAGTGAAGTGATTTGAGAATGAAAAACTGCAAAATTCTTGATGCAAGCGCACGCCTTGCACACTTCGCCTCTGTGCACTCAGCAGGGTGCCAGAATCAACCAGTGCACCAACCAACGAGTGACGTGGAGCCGGGTGCATTTAACAGAACGTACTTTTCCATTGAGCACAATGTTCTGACTGCCGTGCAGTGATGAGATGCGGCAGACACGGTTCCCGGACGCAGTCTCAATGAACTCCGCCTTGTTGTAGTTAACTTCTTGAATTTCCATGGTTGGAAAGCTGGATAGTGCAAATCAAATTCAAAAATCCGTCTCACCAACCTGTTGTGAAGCCCAGAAACAATATTGAAAGTAATCGTGTGTGGAGTGCGGACACGATACGAGCACACAAACGTGTTCACTTCAGCGAGAAGCAACCAATGCCCTCTTTTGTATCACACGTTTTATTTATCACAAAAAATGCATACTGTGAGCAACAGACGGCGTGACAAAATGCACCAGGAGGAACTGACGATGAGACTGAACAAACTGAACGGTCACACAAATCACAATAAAGCTGCCTACGACAAACACTGAGAAAACATTCAGGAGAGTGGAGTGTGCGTGCACCATTGTCATGGCGTTCGAGTACAAAACAAGTCACAGCGGTTTGCGCATAAATTGAGCCGTCGTCTGATTGGTTGGTTTTGACGAAACCATCGGCGAAGAAGGGGGTGGCGGCGGTGGCACAGGAATGCTCAACAACGACGACGTCGTCGACGCGCTGCAATCGCTGCCGGAAACAGCCACTGACGTTGAGCACTGCACAGCATCATCATCATCACCATTGTCGGCGCCGCCCGTTCGTTGGTGCGCTCGTGTCGTTGCGTCGTCGCTTGACGCAAGTTGCTGTTGAAAGCAGGCGGCCATTTTGTCGCGCAGCAACGCAAACTGTGGCCCTGCCAACAGCTTCGACACGCCAGCGTTGCCAACAGGCACTGGCGCGCAGTTTTCGTAGCCGCAACGCGAATAAAACCGTTGCTGGTCGTGAGTTGACAGATACGCAACGGTGCAACCAAGTGAACGTGCGTATTCCTCTGTTTTGGCCATCAGTAAGCGACCGTAGCCACGACCTGAAATCACAATCAAAAATCGAGCAAATCATCAAAACGACAAAACACTCAGATTGACGGCACATCAAAATAAAATCGAGTAAACAACAAACCGCGCTCATCGTTTCGCACAACCAGCGATTCAATCCAGCAAGCGGTGTCCTGGCCGGGGATGGCGCAAACACGGCAGTGTCCGATCAAACGACCGTCATTCCTCAGCGCTGACTGCCCCAATTTCCCGTTGTTTGATTTTGAAGTGGAAGTGGAGGCATCGTCGCCGTCACGCGGCCGCTCAATCAACAACAGACTTTGCGGCAGCTCTTTTGGGTTGGTTGAGCACTTTTCGAACGTCACTCGACGCGATTGCTCGCTGCGCGGCCACTCTGAGCTCAACAATGCCATGCATTCCGCCAACCATTTCGGTTCACTTGCGTACGCCACAACGTGCAAAAGCTGCTCGTTTCTAGAAGATGGCGGCGATGCTGATGTCGTCATATGCGGCCTGAAAAGGTCGACTGCCCATTCTGCGACAAAACGAAGCATGCCAAGAACGTGGCTGGCGCTGGAGTGGGGTTGGACATTTTTTGATGATGTTTTGGCTAGAACTTTGTGTGGACTTCTTTGGCAGAACTTTTTTTCACAATTTTTTACTTTCAGGCCAAAGATCGACAAACAAAGTTTTGACACTGGAACTGGACACAAGCTTCTGCAAATGCAATTGGATTGGTTTCATTCATGAGCTCGTGTTTTTGCACTACAGTGCGCACCACAATTGCAGTGCAGATTTAGCTACAACAAACAGGAATTTTTGAACACAACCAAAGTTATTTTCAAAAGAAAACAACCAAAAACGACTCATTATATTTAAGTGCACGTCAAAAACTAATTTGTCCTGTTTTACTATTGAAAAATGAAAGTGCATTTTCCCACTGTGAAATGGACAAAATTTCAATTTAGCAGGATTTGCGCTCTCATAGTTCGCCGGTGTCACGATTTTGTTTCCGTGCGTTTTTATTTCCCCGTATGGGGATTTAACCATGGTGCTAAATCCCCGTACGGGGAATGGACCATGATGTTAATTCCCCGTAGCCGTTGTAAACAACCCGCATGCAGTATTTCCAAATCCAGCTGAATACAGGCGGTCACATACGCGAATCCGTGTCCGGTGCAGTGCAAATCGTAGTGTGCATTTCATTCACATGCAGAAACAGGAGAAAATGGAGCACACTTGAGAAAATAAATTTGTCACGTGTGAGAAAGAGGTGCAAAGTGAGGAGCGCGCGCTGGAGTGACAGTCGCGCATCACCCGATCAACCTCGGTTGTTATGACAACGCGACGACCTCGACGAGACGCTTCGAAAGAACCTAGCTATGGCCTATTTTTTTAAACGTGTCCCACTGAAATGACGTCATGTGCCACAAAACATGCGCTTGTCGTTCACAGCAAACCAGACTATCCGTTTAGCTGATTTCTTCCCGTAACCAAATGGTGAATGTCGAATCAGTCACACGGTACACCAAACTGAAATTTTAGTGCCTGTACTTTGACAAACGGGCGTTTTTAAATAAAATGACGTCACGTTAGTCCGGACACGTTTGAATAAATCCACAATACTAATTTGCAAAAAAATTTAATTTAAAACAAACCAACCCACTCCACTCCACTCCCCACCCCACCCCCTCCTCGAAATTTGCTTGGGCCCAGCCCACCCCACGTGGACCTAAGTTACAGTGACACCCCCAAAAATTTGCTCGGACCATCCAAAAATTATGAATTTTTGCTCAAAAATCATAATTTTTTTGTCTCAAAACCTAAAGTCAATAATATAAGCTGAATATATGATAACTTGACATTCTTCAGGTTCACGCATTCTTCATTGTATTTTTTTCACAGATTTAATTTGCAGCAAAATTTGGCGTTTTTCCTTCAAAATTTAGGCGAAAAACCGGCGCTTTGAAGATGTCGTTGATCGCTGAAAGTTCAGCGTTGAAAACTGATCTTTGGCCAGTGATGGTGTTTTGCACACGGCGTTTTTTGAGTCGAAATCCGCAGCGACACAGGCCACGCGCTCTACAAGTGTTCAATCACCGTCTCGTCAACGAATCGCCGAAAGTGGAGCGTGTCACCAAATTCAAAGGTGTGCAATTTTAAACCCATTTTTTTGTAAACTGAAAAAAATGTCAAAAAAACATTGTCAGCTTTAACTTGAAAGTGGACTTGGCGTTGGATTTTTACGTTGTTTGACGTAAAAATCCAACGCCAAGTCCACTTTCAAGTTAAATGTGTAACGGATAAATGAGCTCTGCTGCATCGTGTCATTGTGAGACAACAAATCGTCCACCAAGACCAATCAATCAGCTCATTGACTATCTGCTAGTCCTGACAATCAAATTGCAATTAGATTTGATTATGCAATAATTTGTGCATTCTGGTAAGTTACTGGAGTCTGCTGACATGTTGACAGGTTGCATGTTGAAGTATTTGGAACAATCACCAGTGATCGTAAAGAACGTAAATCTGCTGACTGACAATGATTGTTTTATGCCGATAATAGTTAAGATTGCATCCGAAATTTTTCCAAAAAAACGGTTTTATCAAGCTCTTTTGTTTTTAATCATAATTGTTTTTGGCCAGTTAGAGCGCGGAAACGATGGGCTAAAATGTAAAAATGGGCTAAAACCTATCATTGCGATTCTTTTATGTGTGGTTTTTAAAAAGAAAAACTAATAAAAAAGCTCTAAGTTGAATTCAAGCTTCTCTTAGTCAAAATTATTGTCCCAATTCTTTTTTCCGAACAACGAAAATTATATTTTTCCGTGTTTTCCCATCTCTGTTCAGTTGAATTCAAGGTATTTTTGGCAAAAGTATCGTCATTTTGAAAATTTTTGTTCTTCGGCTTTTTTTCTGAAAACGGTTTTTTCACGGAAAAATATTTTCCGTTTTTATCTCTGATGATTTGAGTAAATGTATTCATTGAAGCAGTGAAAAAACAATAAAGCAGATGCAGAAACATGAAAGTTCCACTTTATACGGATGTTTGACGGTCACTCAATTTCAGACATTGTTTTGCCTCCACCTGGTGAAAATCTTTTGCCTGAGTTGCCGATGCAGCCAGCACTGTTTCCGGACGAAGGTCTGAACAAAAAGAAGGGCAAGCAATATTGGGACGCCAATCGGCACTTCGACATGCGCCCGCCTGAGATGATACACACAGATTTGTTTCATGATCAATACGCTGTCATCGTGAGTGGATGGACGTTTGTGGTTTTTAATGAAAAAACACTGGAAACACCAGAATAATGAGTGTGCATGTTTCAGGCAGAGTCGCCCGGTTGGCTCGATCCACGTCACTTCCGTGTGATTCGTGACATCGTCAATCGCAACATGAAAAACGATCGATTCGCTGTTTGGCGAGTTGAGGTACCGAACCGAGCACTCTCTCTCTCTGTTTGGTGCCGTTTTTTTCTCAGTACAGTTTTCCTGATGTCTTCTTCAGCTATGACCTTTCTTATTAAATGTGACCCAGTATGCGTTTGCACGCACAGATAGAACAAATGTTTCATGGCTGCGCGGCAATTTGAAATCCGCAAAACTTAACGTATTCTAACAGCAGATTTGTGCAAGAAATTGGGGAAAATTAATCAGAATCTTTTCTCACTAAATAAATTCATGTTATTGCGTATTCGAACTGCGTTCGGGCGCGAAACAACTTTTTAGCTGTGCGGCTTTTCCACACGTCATTCAACATTACTCCGCCTCCTTCGTACGAAAAGATAATATTTGTGTTCGTTTACGCAAGAACTTTGCAGCCACCGTGGCAAGTACGAACGAAGCTTCCCCGCGGCCACAAAAAGGGTGGCAGTATGGCGAAATACCAGTGTCACGTGACGCCCATCCGTGCTGGCCGCGTCGTCATCGAGGTCGGCGGCCACTTGACAAAAGTTGAGGTGCGCCGCTTCCAGGTTCTGTTTGTCGTCGACGTGTCACTGAATCACTGCTGAGCTCACGTTTACTTCAGGCGCAGTCGTTCATGGCACATGTGGCCGATGTAATGCCGTTTCAAGCGAGATTCGTCACGCACGAAGAACAGGAGGCTGAGAAAAAACTGGTAAACCGTGTCTGGTTTAGTCTTCCGAAAGAAACTGCACGATTTCCAAAGCACGGTTGCGCGCAGCTTCTTTTCTGCTGCCACACAACGGGTCGCACGAACAATGAGATATTTTGCAGCTGGCGCGGATCGAACGAGAAAATCTGAATCCGTTCACGTGGGAAATGGTGACCAAGTGGAACATGCTGGACTGCAGCAGTTGGATGAGCCCTTATGACATCACGTTCAAGGGCAGAGCTTTTTGACATCCATGTTGTCCGCTTCGTCTTTTACGACATGTGATTGCTAAATATGGAAAGAATCCGCATGAATAAAAACAGACAGTCATTTTCGCCTTTTTACTTTGTTCACGTTTTCTTGCAAAAAGTTCGGATTGATTGAACAGCGGTGTGACAACAAAAACAGTGATCATCATCACAGATAAGATTTATCAACAGAAATCGATAATGGTATGGAATAATAGTTTTTTTTCTGGATTTTAAAAGTAACGCAGCGTTGACAGTTAAGCGTAAAAACAGTTCTGCTTCATCAGGCGGTGGCGGTCGGTTTCTTGTACTCGATTCGTTCCACCCGGACTTCGTCGTCAATCAGCTTGTAGACGTACGTGACGATGGCCGTGTGCTGCACGTCCAGCAAAACAAACGACGGCACGATGTCACTACAAGAAACTGTTGACCTTAAACTATGACGCTGATTTTGTATTTTATCTACGTCGATGCTAATATGGCAACTGTTGAATAATCACTGATGGGGCCACCGGCCACCACTCTTCTGCATATGATGTTGGCCAGGCCGAAATGCAGAGAACCCACTGACTAGCCAAACACCGCAGTTTTAGCCTAGATCAAAGTTATGGCTGCATTGAATCCATCATGTTTTTGATTGGTTGTGTCCCAAGAAATATCCAACCAGCTTCAGTTCAGCTAGTAATGTTTTTTTTTAATTTTGTCTAGTTAACAAAAATCAACCTGTCGAGGGCACTATAAGCGCCGGTAATTGATCCAGGATTGATGTAGAAAAAGCCGTCATGCTCGAACGCTTCGAATTTGTGCGTATGCCCGGTAACAATCACATCAACGTCTAATTGTCGTCGTAGCATTGATAGAACCTTGAACAGCGGAACGTTGCAGTGAGAGCAATTCTACGTTTTGTTAAAAAAACATTGAATTGTTTTGTTTGAACTTTTAAAAAAAACTTCAAAAGATAAAATCCTTTCGCAAAGCTGTCCCCGATTATCGACATTCATCTGATTTCATACCTCCAAATCGCCCCAGGGCACCAGCTGATGTCCGTGGCAGACGCCGATTCGAAATTGACCGACGACGATCATCTTCGATTCCGGGTAGTTTTGATTCTGAAATTTAAAACAGCTTGAATGGAAATTAGGAGTAATTTGAAACCACCACCTGGCACCATCGACAGTTCACATTTTCCTCAGGCACTTCGGCCTACAGTTCTGTAGGTACCACCGGTTTCGAACCTCGCTGTGGACAAGACATACTCGTGGAAAATTAGAGTGACCAACGAACATCTAATGGTCTATTCCCTCCTGAGCCGAGGGTAAAATTGGGCTCGGGGCAGTATTGCCCGCATCCGCCGGAGTTTGGTACCTTCGGGTTTCCGGAACCGGCGCGCGTATAATTAAATTAAATTAAATTAAAAAAAAATCTTAAAGCTTGAAATTTGAATTTATAAATTTTTAATTAAGCTTTAAAAAGAAACTTGGAAGAATTTCTGTCAGAAAAGAAACTTCTTTTTTAATTAAAAAATCGGGATTTGAACTTTTTAAGCGTATTTGTAATACCGTACATGAGAGAAAAAGTCAGCGCCGTAGCTAGCCAACAAGTAATTTATTATCTTTCATTTTGGTCCCGAGACTCAATACGCGCATAGATAGGTAAGCAGTTGCATGCGTGACGCGGGAATTCAAATTTGGTTAAGTGATCCGGGTCCCCTAAATAGGACGTTGTCACTTAGGCTGTTTTGAATTGCCAACATGAAGTTTGAAACTAGTCTTCTTTCTAACGTCTGCAAACGCATTCAGTCGCAGAACCTAAAAAAATCATAATACAGGGTGAACCAAAAAAGGTTCCATTTCATTCACGGAAAACATTTTGAGGTTTTTCTGACCAAATTTTTTTCACGGTTTGTTGCCCCTATCACTCACTACAGCAGAATCTAAAAAAACATGAAAAATCGACAAATGAAGTGAAATGCAGAGGGTTGATTTGGCTGTAACAAAGATCAAATGATGAACGTTGGTGACAACCCGAGTGCTCACAACACAAAAAAGATGAAAAAAGCAAACGCACATACAGTTGCTTGAAAATGCCGAATTGCATTTGAAGTCTTTGACCACCCTGATGTTTTACTTCGAGTCTGAGCGTGCGTGAGGGGTTCAGCTCAGAACAGATGCGGATATATCTTTCCAGATGCAAATTGGGTTCTTTTTTTTAATTCACACAATTTGCCACTCTGACATTTTCATCATACCAGAGACTGGTTGAGTTCTGCAGTGAAAGATGCAATTCCATTTTCAGTCTTTGCTACCATCATGGTTAAGTGGACGGCAGAGCAGCGAGACGGGTCTGCCAATTGGTGGAACATGCGATTAACTATTCCACAGTGGTTTGGCAATTTCGTACAAAATTCAATTTGACACCGCGTGGCGATACAGCAGTTCGGAAGTCCGTTTATGAGCAATAATAAACAGTGAGATTACGGATGAACATTGTTTTTTCGTCAAAAATTGCTAATTTTTAAAAATTACACTGTAAAAATAAACTGAAACGTCTACGCCAAAAAAATTTGATCGCAAAAAATGCCAACGTGTTCTAACCGCAGTTTAAGTAGTTCCGAATTTTAAGCGAAGAGTCCGTTTGTTACAGCTGAATCAACCCTCTGCATTTCACAACATTTGTCGATTTTTTATGTTTTTTCTGCTGCAGTGAGTGATAGGGGCAGCTTACCGTGAAAAAATTTGGTCACAAAAACCTCCAAATGTTTTTTAATACTGTTCCAATTTTCAGCTTGAAACAACTCAGCACAAGCCAGTGAGAGCATTTTGAAAGTGGAACCTTTTTTGGTTCACCCTGTTCGTGGGTCTGACGTTGGCATGAAACAAAAAATACCTCATCGAAGTCACCGCGAACAACGTGCACATCACTGGAGAGTGATTTCAAATAGTCGAACGTTTCTTTCGTGCAGAGGTTGCCGGTGCACACGATGTGCTGGATCTTGTTCGGCACCAACAATTTGCGGAACTTTTGCGGCACGTTGTGCGCTCGGTGTGGAATGTGAAAATCACCGACAACAAGCACCAGCTGAGAATGGAGGAAATGGAAAGCATCACTCAAGCAGACAAGCGTTCAGTTCACTAAACTCTGTTTCTTAGAGTTGCGTGCACACTGCATAAGCATGCTCCTGCTATTTTGATTGAAATGTTAAAAACGCACCATTTCGATTCAATGTTTCCTTGCCCTTTTCTCCAAGTGAAAATCAGATAAAATCGTGCGACGTCAGTTCAGCTTGTTGTGTGTATGTCCGTCTGCACCGCGCATTAAAATGAAATGACTTGTTTTCTCCTGCGACGCTCAAAAACTTTATTCCAAAAGTTGTTCACGCGTAAAATAAAATCAATCGGTAAAACGGTCCAAAAAATCGACTGCTGACGGTTTTACAAGGTGATATAAAAGAAAATTTTTGTTGAACTTTTGAAAAATTTTGCCAAAAATGAGGTTTTCAGAGCATATTAAGAGGAAAATGTTTCGACTTTTGTTAAATCGGCATTTTTGTTTTTTTATTCAAATCCCGATTTTGGTTGGTTTAAATTTTGATTTTTGGGTTGGCCTGTCGTACTAAATCAAACCACTGATGTTGGCAGACGTTGCCTAAACTAGCCTAAACCAAAACCTAATCCTAAAGCCTAATTCAAAGCTAAACAATATCCTGACCTAAGCCAAGCCTTTTCAAGAAGGAAGATGTCAGAAAAATTGCGTTTTGAACAAGTTCTTGTTGGGGCCGGAGCGTGTGCAGGCGCGCTAGTGGATCATGAGCATGAGCATGCCGATGCCGCGTGCGCGTGCGCTTTAGTAATGAAGCTTTAGGGATTTTTGTTTAACAACCCCACGTGCGTGCGGTTTGCCTACTTTATTCAAAAAGCGTAAAATAAAACGCGCTTTTAAACACGTTTTAGAAAAATATTTGCATTTTGTTTAATTTGAAATTGTCTGCGAACATTTTAGCCGAAAAAAGAAAGAACTGCTCGCTGCAAATAGAGATGGAGAAGCTGGCAGTGGACTGAGAATGGCGATGGAGGCGACGACGCGGGGAATGGAACCGGTTACGGATTGGGTTCAGTCGTTGCAGAGAAAAGGAGATACTACTACTAAGTGATGGACGGACGACTGTTTTTACCTTTGATTTTGATCGAATTCTGAACCAAATTGACGAAACTCTCGAGGACTGATTGAAATTGATTTAAAATAATCAATCAAACAAAACTCATTTATATCTTTTGTTGTTTCGGAAAAATGCGATCATATGAGCAATCGAATGATGCCTTCTCCATTTTTTAGTCCGTCTGTGTCTGATCGTCGACGTCATCACGTATCAGATTCAGAAAACTCGCAGTTCGCTGATGCATCAATCGATCCAGTCATCATGACATCATCATCATCAATCATGACGTCGTCTGTCATTCCCGACGCAGACATTCCAGGCTACTTCATGGGCGCTGGAATTGCTGACGGATAGTGAAGTGTTTATATTTTCGTTCCATACTTTGTTTTGTTTAAGCTGAATTGCAATTTTTTTCAGAAATGACAGCGAAACACGACCATGGGGAGCTGACAATTCGTATCACGGACGACCGACGACCTGATTCGATGGAATTTCAGCAGTTTATTAGCCGTAGTCTTTCATTCACTCACAGTTCACACACTAAACACAACGGTTATGCATAAAATCGTTAACATTTGCTTTGACTTGAAAATCCATTTCAGTCTAAAATAATAGAGCTGATTCAGTTGTGGTCTCGCAAATCACCGAGATTGTGCCTCGATTCGATTGGAGATTCGAACCATGCCCGCCCGTGTAGGGTACCGATGTGCGCAACACTCAAACCGGTGTGCAGCCCGCAAGAACAAACTTTGCAAGATTTCATTCGTTGCGCCGGCTGCCTAGCAAATGGTGCACAGCCCTCAAACCGGTGTCGCCAAAATTTCTTGCGGGCTGCACACCGGTTTTGAGGGTTGCACACATTGGTACTTCACACCGTCCTACGGGTATGATTCGAACACAACATTGAGAAATTGTGCGTGCATGTTTATTTGGTTATCTAAGCCTTTTGTGTTTTCAGACGCAACATTCCAGTTTGGCGTTAAAATTTGCAGTGAGATTGCACAATTGCATCACATGCTTCAGTCTTTCAGATTACCAGGTTTGATTACGGTTGTGGCGCGGCGCTAGCGCGTAGGCTACATTGTTCAGTTTAACTGCGAAACTGAATTCGTCAAACAAGAGAGTTTTTTGCGCTTGCCGCCGACGTCGCCGTGTCTGGTTGGAACTTTGTCAATAACTCGCCGTATCGAAGCAGTGATGTTTGACTTTGGTTGGTCTGCAACGGTTTTTCTGTCAGATTGTTCGTTTCATTCGTATTTGCGCTCAGAATTTATCAGCCGTGTTGTACCAACGATCCTTTGTTGGACAAAACTAGTTTGTCATTCAGCTTTGAAACCGCAGCCGTGAAACATTAAAGTTGAAAATTAAAAAGTTGAATTAAAGAAAAAAAAGACGTTCAGAAACCCAATCTTCGGTCAAATTTGACGTGTTGTTTTAATTGATCAATTAGTTCGTGCTATTCTGTTTGTTTTTTGTCCATTGCATATTCGATTGGCAAATATCTTTGCATTTTGAGAAAGTCAACTCCTAGTCTGCGACAAATCTGGCTTTGATGGAGAAACAAGGACTGCCTTATTAATTCAACCACATTGTATCTGTGTGTGCAAATGCATACTGGGACAGGTTCAATAAGAAAAATAATAAATTAATCATGCATCTTGATTTTACTGGACTCACTCACTGGACACTCACTGGACAATTTCAAACAAAAAATATAGTTATCTGCGAAACATAGGCAATTTGTGCAATCTGGTATTGAATTCGGATTGTTTCCAAAGCGAGTGAACGAAACCCTAGAAAACGAATGCGATGCGATACACGTTTTTTGACCTGCTCGTTTGCGAGCGAGCGTTTTTTTTAAAGCCGCTATTTTAATATTTGAAGCACGCCCCCACCAACTCTTCACGAATGTCGACAAAATTGATCTTCAGCGTGTGAGTTTGAATAGTGAATAAATACAAAAAAGAGATAAAAGTCAGATTAGAAAAAATTAGATGAGATTTGAAAAGCGTTCAGTATTTCAGTTTCACATTTCCATTTTTCGTTTCAGTAAAAAATACGTTCCAATTCAATTTGAGCATTCCTTTTTGTGTTGCGTAATTGTTTGGAGTACGTGGAGCAATTTTTCCTAATCACGCAAGATCGGAGCGTGTGTAATGACAAGGTGCGGAGCGTGTGCACTGCGCTAGTGGACGATGAGCATGAGCATACTGGAACATGTGCGCGTGCGTTTTGAATAAAGAAGCATTACGCGTGCGTGCACACCCCTTTTTTACAATTTTGTGCACCCCCCGTTGTGTGTGTGTGTGTGTGTGTGGGGCCGGCGTAGGGTTGTTAAAAAAAACAAAAATCGTCATTTTTGTTTTTTTTTTTAATTAAAAAAAAAAATTCAAAAATCAAAGTTGTGCTAAATCAATCAGGGAGTCCGAAGAACCACATATGATATGCAAGCGCCTCCCGAATGACACCCGTATGGCGGAACTTTGCAGATTTTGTTTTGGTGACCTCAATTACCCCTTTTCCAAACCGTCACCATGCCTCTTCTTGTGTTTTGACCTCCAAAACGTCACTAATTGTCCCCAGCTAAGCTAATGCTAAAGTGAAGACAAACATACCGCCTTGAAATTCGATCAATTCTTCTGATGGTGTCGCGACGACACGACACGAAGCAGCAACCAGACAACGTAGCGCTTGCAAACGGTGCAGCGAGCACAATCGGACGCTCTGCGAGGCTAATCGTCACCTTATCTGCATCGGAAATGGTAGGCTAAGCTTTGGGACGCTCAAAAACTTCATCGCAGATGTTGTCGAAGCCTAAAATCAGTCGGTAAAACGGCCCAAAATCGACTGCTAAAGGTTTTACGAGGTATAATCAAAGAAAATTTTTGTTGAACTTTCGAAAAATTGTGCCAAAATTGAGGTTTTCAGAGCATATTAGAGGAAAATTTTTCGAATTTTTTTTTTTTAATTGGCATTTTTGTTTTTTTTTAATCACTTTTTTTTAAAAAAAAAATTTCATTTTTGTTTAACAACCCTAGGCCGGCGGCCGGCGGGGGGAGCCGGGGAGCCGCCACTCACTGTACCACGAATCCACGATTGACAGACACCCCCGCTCATAGTTGTTCTAGGGGGGGGGGGCCGGGGGGGGCCGGCCCCCCCCCCAAAAAATTTTCGAATCTATCTCTATCAGACAGGTTTTTTCGGCTCAGCTATTATCTATCTAAAAAAAATTTCTCAGCCAGCTATCTATCTAAAAAATTTTGTCTTCGAAAACATAAAATTAGTCAATTTTTGACCAAAATTGACCATTTTTGCTCGTAATTCTTGAAAATTTTGCTAATTTTAGGTAAAATATGCGTTTATACTCGATTTTTAGTGTATTTTTAGCATTATTTTGGTGTTTTTATAGCTTTTTAGCGTTTTAGCTATCTATCTATCAAATTTAAAAATTTTGACCGCCCCCCCCCCCAAAGTCACATGGTCCCCCCGCACCCCCCCCCCCCCCAAAATTTTCCAGCTATCTATCTATCTGGAAAATTTGCTCCAGCTATCTATATCGCCCCCCCCCAACCCCTCGGCTCTGGAACAACTATGCCCCCGCTGACGGCATGCGGTCGATCCGGTACCGGTCGATCCGGTACCTGGCAATTTTCTAGCGCGGTCGATCCGGTACCAGGTCGATCCGGTACCAGGTCGATCCGGTACTCGGTCGATCCGGTACCAATTTGAAATTTTCAACTGTTTTAGCATTCAATTCAATTGTTTCTGATTTGTTTTCCATTTTTCTTCGTTTCTCTCATTTTATCTGATGTCTGAAACATTTTACCGCAGGTTTTTTCGCGGGAAACATGAAAATAAAAACAACACATTTTTCCTCCGTAAAACTACAAAGCTGAACCGGAGCTGGAGCTGATCCCTGATCCCAATGTTTCACCCCTTCAACAAAGCTGTCAATCAAGGCACTTTCACTTTGTTAAAAAGGCTTCACTTAGGATTAGGATTAGGAACCTACAACGACTTCATTGAAACCGAACTAAACAACAAAACAGACTGTAAACTTGGCTTTGGTTTAGTAATGTGGGCAAAGCTTTTTCCTCAACTCCAAAAGAGAACCGAATCAGTCTTCATATTTTTATTTTGTTCTCCTTTTCTTGCTGAGCTGATAATTTTGCAAATTTTCACCGTCTTGGAGCTTTATTCTTCTGGAAAATAGTTCAGAAAATAAAAAAACATATGGTACACTTGTTTTGCTTTTTTCAGAATCAGATTACGATTCCCAAAACCAACCAAGTGTCGCAAGTCGTCGTCGTCTCATATCGTATCATCAACAATCGTATCAACAATCAACCAAAGAAAAATCGAAAACATAACGAATTGAACGCTAAAAACCCGTAAAACAGCTGAAAATTTCAATTGGTACCGGATCGACCGAGTACCGGATCGACCTGGTACCGGATCGACCGCCCTAGAAAATTGCCAGGTACCGGAACCGGATCGACCGGTACCGGATCGACCTACAGCCCCCGCTGACAAATTTTTGGCACTTCCGCGCTGCTGTTCCAGAGCTGGGGGTGGGGAGCAAATTTTCCAGATAGATAGATACAAATTTTGTAGCTGCATGCAGCTGCAAAATTTTGAGGGGGGGGCGGCCGCGCGAGGAGCGGTTCAAAATTATTTTGAAATTACGGTAGATGGATAGCAAACACGCCAAAACAACTATGGTGCAGGTTATGCTTTTCACAAAAAACCTGAACACGATTGCTGAATGCTGGCATTTATTCATTACCCAAATATAATCCAACTGCCAGAACGAAAATGCACAAATGCCGCAAGTGTTCAAAGCATATTGGCGAAGATCAGTTGCTTTCGTGCACGGGTTGCCCGCAAAAATGTTGGTTTTTGTTTGCATAACTTTGTATTTGCGTTGCATTCATGTTTTCATTTCTGCTTTGTTTTTTATTTGTTTAGTTGTTTTTATGTTCGTTATCGTAATTTGAAAAACCAAACAATGAGTTGCAGATCATGCTCAATGCTTGAATCTAACGAACAAAGCGGCAAAAAACGTGAAACGACGAACCGACTGGCAATGTCCCGACTGTGTCGTGTGCAACGTTTGCAGAAGTCCACGACAGGTTGCTGTTCTGTACAGTTGGTGAAAAGTAATTTTGGAGAGAAGGAAATAAACACAAAACAGCCTGTGGTGTTTTGGTGATAAAAAACGACTTGCGAAGTGAATGTGAATTTCAGGAGCAGATGCTGCTTTGTGACCTGTGCGATCGTGGTTTTCACATGCACTGCTTGCAGCCGCCATTGACCAAAAGTCCCGGTCAGTTGGTCGGCTCAAATAGCCTTTGTCATCTTTCTCCACTGACAACCTGGTTCTGAAAACCACAACCACTGATTCATTGGATAAACGATGACGTGAGAAAACAATTTTGCAGAGCAATTTTGGTTCTGCCGACTGTGTCAGCCAGCGGTGCAACAGAGCGCCGCAAAACAATCAAAATCGACCAGGAGCAGCCGAACGTCAACTCCATTGAGCAGTCCCACTCGGCGGGCGGTGTCGTCGATTCTGAAACGTGAACGAGCGTCTGCATCGCCGGCGAAACGGGCAACGCCATCACCCGTCAAGAAGAAACTGCGCCTTTCTACAGCTGCCGTTACGGTTGGAGAAACCGATTGGTGGAAAAAGATTTCTTTTGATTTCAAGACTTTTTGGATTTTTTTCTGTAAGTACTGTGTCTGTCACATTCAAAAAGTTCAACACACGATTGTGTTTGTTCTTCAGAAACGTGAATCGCCACGCTTTACGTCTCCAGTTTCCTCTCCAACCTCAACCTCGACAAGCAAGACCAAGAAAAAGCAGTCTTCATCGCCTATTCGCTTGCCTGAAAGTGGGTATTTTCTATTGTGGAAGCCTGATTCAGCTTGAAAGCTTTTCAAATACGTTCAAACATTCAGTTTGGAGCGTGTGGGATGAGAATACCTGCACGTTGTTGAGCGTTTGCACCTAATTTCAAAACACTTTGTGTTTTTCTTGTACCGAGTTTGGTTTGCAGTTTTTGATGACGCGTGGCCAGTTTTTTTGCGAACAGCTGTTGTTCAGGTGAGCGAGCGCTGTTGGAGCAACGTGCCATTCTGAACGACGCGTTGTGCAAGCAGCTGCCGAGCAGCTCAACCGCTGACTTGCCGCTGGAGGACATTTGCATTGGCGCCGATTTCGAGCTGTTCCAGGCGGCCGAGAGATTGGTGCAAAGCAACACCAACACACCCAAAGTAGCACGCGTTTACTGTTGCACTATGTTTGCTGGCACTTTTTTTAACATACTAGGGCTCGCATGCGAAATAAAACTAGGTTGTTTTTCGGAAAAGTCGGTTTTCTGGTTTCTGCCAACGTTTCTCGAGCACCTTATTGCTTGTTTTCAGTCGGCACTGCAGAACGTCATTGATGCCGACGCGAGCGTCAGTTTGACGCTTTCAGACGGTGCCGCTGTGCCACGCACGCAGTACGTCCGTTATGGGCACTACGAAATGCGCACTTGGTTTGGCGATTGTTTATTTATACTTCATTTGACTCAATCAATAGCTCCGTCATTTCTATTTCTTAGTCTTGTTGTTAGTGCATGAGAAATGCAGAAACGTTGATAAAATTGATTGATTTGGTGTCCCGCTCAACGCTCGAAATTCGTTTTTTTTATTTCAATTGAAAGTTTTTTATGCAGTTTTCTCCTGACCTTCAGGTACCCGTCGCCTTATCCTGAGTCGCTGTCCTGTTTGCCAGTGATCTTTGTCTGCGAGTTTTGCCTTAAACCGGTTGCTTCAATTGGCATACTCAGTCGTCACATGGTTGGTGTGGTGGTATTTGTATTTGCCAACTTTAATGTTTTTAGGAATACTGTTAGTGATGATTGTGACTGAAACTGTAAGGAAACTTGAAAACATTGATTGGCTGGTGGCTTGATTTCAGTCAAAATGCGTGTGGCGCCACCCACCGGGAAACGAAATATATCGAAAGGAGAAATTGTCGCTGTGGGAGGTGGACGGAAACAATGCAAAGGTTTTTTGTTAGACTTTTTGTTCTGTCCAATTTTTGACACAACGATAAAACCAGTGCACAGGCTGCTTGATTCAGGTTTACTGCCAAAATCTGTGTCTGTTGGCCAAGTTGTTTCTCGACCACAAAACGTTGTACTTCGACGTTCAGCCGTTCTTGTTCTACGTGCTCACTGAGAATGATGCAGACGGGTGCCACATGGTTGCATATTTCTCGAAGGTACCACACAAAATGTCATTCTGCTTAAAATAAACTAAAATTCAATTCGTAATTTGTTGAATATCCATTGTAGGAAAAAGAATCGGTGATGAATTGCAACCTGAGTTGTCTGCTGACATTGCCGTCGCATCAACGCAAAGGTTATGGTCAACTGCTAATCGATTTCAGTTAGTTTACACGTTTTTCTAGTTGCATATTTTCAAAGCGGCACCGGAAAAATTTTTTTAGGGCAATATGGCCGTTTCTACACCTGTAAAATTTAACCAAACTCTGTCTCCATGTAATGTAACTCAACGCCTTGTTCGAATTATCTGCTGAAACCAGATTACAACGTTCGGAATTAATTAGCCACTCGTGTTGGCATCGTAGTGTTTTAGACGTTAGCTAACTATGAAAGCAATGAACGTGCGCGAAAGATGATCAGTGAACGAAGGAACACAACTTTTGCGACATAACGAACAACCGGAATGCAGCATTAACAGCAAAGCAACGTTGTCAATCAGGCTACGTTCTGTCGCGTATCGAGGGTCGCATTGGCTCGCCTGAGCATCCGTTGTCGGACATGGGCCTTTTGGCGTATCGCCACTATTGGACAGACAAAATACTCGGCATTATTGGCAGACTCGGGCACAGCGAGTCGATCTCGATAAAAGGTGCTGCTTTCGATTGAACATTTTGCTGGCTTACAAAATCACAATACACGGAAGGACAAGCAGAACATGGCAATTACTTCAGAAAGCTAAATAAGCCAAGACACCTTTAGACATGAGCCTCGAGACCGGCATTCATACGAACGACCTTGTCAGCACACTGCAGCTATTGGGCATGGTGAAAAACTGGAAGGGACGCTACGTGCTCTATAAGAAAGAGGTACCTCTGGGTTCCATTGAAATCTGCTTTCTTATGGTGCTTTTTGCACTCGCAATTCTTGTGGCAAGTCACCGGTGCAAAACAATGGTGTCGTTTTGAATTTTATTCTTGAACGAAACGCCCACTCGCGCTTGTGGCCAGGACATCTTGCGTGACTACGTGCGTCGAATGAAAGCGAAGGCGAAATGCACCGCGAATTCGTTGTCACCTGCGGCTGCTAAGTGGAAGAATGCGCTGGATGTGAAATGCTTGCGTTGGAGACCGGGCACATCGGATGAGACGCCTGATGCTGTTGATGGTGACAGTGATTGAGCTGTGCAGTGTGCGCAGTGCACTCTGTTACAACACAGTGATGTTGCACAGCCACACACACGTACACGCACCGTGTGCCGAGACGGCACGCGCATTGTTGCGATGTCACACGAACATTGCATGTGCAAAAGCCCAAAGTCATCATGTGTTTGCATGTGCCGCATTACTGTGTTATGTATGGCAGAGTGCCCTTGTCTTCATACTTATTCACAAATTCACTTGTCTGCGTTCGGTACCATTTTCAATTGGTTTCTTGGTTCTGTTACATGATGTTGATTGTTGTGCTTGTTCAATGGAACCGTTTTTTCAATAAGTAAAAATTTTGTTTTCAGTTAGCTTGTATGTTTTTACAGCTTTGCGTTACAATTACATTGTTTTCAATTGAGATTTGCAGTTTGAAACAACGTTTCTAACAGCAATAAATACCGATTTCCGATACAAAAAAATATTGCGTGTCGAAGGATGTAAGCCACAACGGTATTAACAACGAAGTTTACTCCATCCAAAGCCAAAAACCATATCAAACACCAGTGAAACAAATCACTCTCACCAAACAACCATGGAGCATTGAAACGGATAAAAGCTTTATCATTATCTAGTTAAATTGTGAAATCCGCTTTCCCAATTTTATAATTATGAAATCCGTTTTCTAAATTACGCACTTATTTTTGCACGGTTTTCTTGCGTTAGCCTTTGAACTCTTACTCCTGTTTTGATGCTTACTCGCATGAATACTCTGGCAAATTATGTTTTCGGCGATTTGTCATGTGTATAAACTGGTCGGCTCATTTCACCCAACTCCCAGTCACTTTGCTTTCCAGACGAGCCCAGCGCACTAGTCGTCGTCGTCGTCACGCCGCTCCGCTCGTTTCGCCATCGCGATCACTCCCATCAAGCGATTGCCGACGTGTTCGTTCAGTTTCTGCTGTGCGTCGTCTGCGCCACCATTGCTGTTGTTGCGTTGCGCCACGTCGACGAGCACCAGTGGCGACTGCAAATCGTGCTGCTGCTGCTGTGTGCTCGGTTTCTCGACGGCACTGCTCTGGCCGTCGCGTGACGGCGTCTTCTTCAGCTGAATGCTGTGCGCCAACTTTGAGAGACGTCGGCTGCCCCTCGATATCAGCTGCATCTCTTCCTCGTTCGTCACCATCCGTTGGTCCTTGTCTTTGATCTTGATCGACGCCAGATTGTCAGGTGGCACGATGTCCTGCATTGTTTTGTTGCGTTCTTTTGTTTTTTTGTGCACACGTTTGCCCCATGAAGCTGTTGTTCAATCAAGGCTGCATTGTAACGTATTTCTTCAGCTCTGGTCTCCGTGTAAGAAAAGCTGATCTCTGATCGAAGTTGACGTGTGGTTGGACTTTTCCAACCGTAACATCTGACAAGTGGCTTTTGTTGCGCGTTGTTTCCAAAAAACAGCAACCGGAACATATTGATTATTTCGTACCCTTATTTTGCAGGACGCCTTTGTGTGCGGCAGTTTGAAGTTTGTGGCACCGCGGAACGGATCAACGTCGTAATCGGGCAGCTGCTGGCTGAACTCATCAGCGATCAGGTACGCCGTGTTCGTGTTGCGATCGAGGATCCAGTTGAGCTCTGCGGTGGTTTTGTTGAGTTTTTCGTTTCAGAAAATTAGTCGTGCAAAAAGAGCCTTTGGCTGTTTGAGAATTTACGTGCATCAGATAGCTGTTAGGGAGGTACAATTCCGGCCTGAAAAGTTCCGGCCCGCTCATTCTGGCCCGGAGAATTCCGGCCCGAAGATATCCGGTTCGAAGAATTCCGGCCCGATGAATTTTCGATGACGACTGTTTTGATTTTGGTCATGTTTTTTTAGAATTTTTTCAAAAGACACAAACACAAGGAATGGACTGTGGGCACGAAAACAACAACACAACCTTCCAGCTTCTTGTTTACAAATCGACGCGCCACGATCATAAATGTTTTGAAATTTTTGTCTTCTGTCTCTTCTGTCTTTGTCTCTTCTGTCTAGACGCGCCACTTCTGTCTATCATTTTTGAAATATGTTCAGCATATCAAAAATGTTTTTGTGCTCGTTATCCAGCCCTCAGAAAAAACGTTTCTCATGTTTCTTTGTGGGGCACTATCTTTTTCATGAGGGCACCATCTTTTCTATGAAAACGGATATTATCAATGAAAGAGTTTGTTTTCGTAACAGGTGTCTGTCAACAAACCAAAGTCGTCGTCGTCATCACCGAACGGATGCATAAGAAACTGCGCCACTTTCAGCCACCCAATGTAAAACAAGAGTTGCAGCGTTGTGAACAACGGAAAGGGTATGGTGAACTTGCTGTCCT
Source organism: Theristus sp. LFF4_11 (assembly GCA_030248135.1). NCBI lineage: Eukaryota > Metazoa > Nematoda > Chromadorea > Monhysterida > Xyalidae > Theristus > Theristus sp. LFF4_11. The sequence goes on along the minus strand of JASANC010001075.1, from coordinate 4,651 downwards.
CTTGGCCGTATAACTTCGGTTGTCTCGCAACCAGACAGAATGTGAAATAACCGTATGTAGCAATGGACACTACCTGAAATAACTAGCTACATTATGTTTTGTTTTGGTGCATTATTCTCATTTTTCCGTGTCGTTCAGTGTGCGACTTGCTACGTTTTGCGTCCTACCTGAACGTAGACCAACGGTATGACAATCCAGTCGTACGTCATCAGCATCACGAATCCGTCGCGGTAGCCATCCAGTTTTTTCAGCAGATGCTTGAGCATTGTGTCCGAGTGAATGCGTCCGTCGTCGCGCAACTTACAGAACAGGTTCGCCATCCACATTGTCGGCGCGTACCACTTCTCGTACGGAGTGCACGTGCGCTCAAACAGTGCCAGCTCTTTCGCTGTCATCAGACCAGAATCGACCAAATGTTGCTCGGTCGGAAAGCGCGCTTTGGTTCGCACCGATATTGAGCGCCAAACTAGTGCAGCCTGAAGCTCTAGTCAAATATGAAGATTGAGATTACTGAAGATAGAGATGAAGTCAATATGCATAATTATCTGAGTTTAATAACACGTTTGCCGCAAAAATGATAAAATTTACCTGTAAATTGGACCACCTGGCTACGGTACGCCGTGCCGTTTTATTTTCTGGACCAGGCATTGCAAGCATAACGGCTGTCATAAGCTTGTCTGGGGTGCTGATGTAGTTGAACTGCTCCCACCATCTCGCTAGAACACCGGCGACAAAGAAACCAAGCAGAAACTCCAGTGGAATATAGCTGGTGCCCTTCTCACAGTAATCGATTACCTGTACACAGTTTTGTTAAGAACAACGCGAAATTAGCTTGAAAGTAAGGAATGATTCAAGCAAATTAAAAACAATTATTGCTTTCGATGGTTTTTCATCATGAAAATAAAATGTTTGTCAAATAACCTGATGCATATATGCTTTCTGCTCTGCGTCAAACGCTATCATCTGAATGGCCATAATGGTGAAGTACAAGAAGTACCATACGAGTACGTCCCACATAACCGCTTTCCAAATGCTACCCCGCCAAAGCGGCAATGAACGAATGAATGAATCCGGATACGAAATCGTCATGATCAGCGTGTCATTAGCACCACTCAGTGTAACGTCATGAGAAATTCTGGCGAGACTTGGCCATCAACGAATTCAGGAGAATTGCTGCATTTATCTGAGTGCTTTTAATAGTAAAATAAAACAGAAGTGGCACCCGATCTAGCGATTGCTTGTAGTTATTTCATTAACATTTAAGAATTAAGCTCGCAGATATTTTATGATTTTAGCTTTAAAATAATATGTACTAAGATACATGCAGTGTAGCATTATGTGCCAAAAAGAGCCAAAAGGTGGCGGCCTTTTTCGGTGTTTTTTCAAACTTTCTCACAGACAATTCTGATTTCAAGATTATGAAGATGTTTTCGAGCAATGGCATTGACATGCAACCAGTAATTTAGTTGTGTCAGTCAGAGTTGCAGTCACCCAATCGGGACGCTTTACACAAGGACGTGAGATGTGTTTTCTCACAGCCAGTGCGCGTTTTCGCGTTGAGTGTCACTGTTGACTGTTGATGTTGAACCGGACGACTGGAAAAGTTGAATATCGCACATACGCGATTGAAGCATGCAGTTTTACAAAACAATTTATGCAGAAAAACGACAAAAAAACGTAGGTGCTGTACAAACAGCGTACCAAACAAAATTGCGGCCGTGTGTGACCTTACCTTCCATCAAATGCAGCACATGCATCAACAAAAATGTGATAATTTGAAAGAGAGCGTTTCTTGTAACCCTTGTAAGAGCAGGAAACGAAGTTTTCAGCGGTGTTATATTGTGGAGTGTGTGAATGTGTTGCTCTGAGAGTTTTCATAAAGTGGTTGAAAGGTGAAACCTGCATCTGCACATCTTGCGTTATCAATGCATGTGGTGCGGGCAGCTATGCATGACCATACTTTTTTTGTGGAAAAACAGATATATGGATCTTATTCAACATACCGTATTACTAATAAACCCCCATGGGGGTTTATTTCTTCAGCGACTTCTGGGGGTGGGGGTTTATTTTGGGGGGGGTTTATTTTGGGGGGGGGGGGTATTTGAAAACCATTTTTAGGGGTGGGCAAAATGGCAAAAATACCTTCCATGGCAGGAAGGAAGTCGCAGAAACTTCTACTCTACATAGAAATTTCTTTTTACAACAGCCTTTTGTAATGAAATTACCATTAACTCATCCATTTGGGGCCTTTGGTAGCACAATTTCATCATTTTCACTGCAACCAGCCACTGAATTCGCTGGGTATGTGTTTCAAACAGGTTTCAAATAATCCCCCATGGGGGATTATTTTTGAGGGGGGGATTATTTGAAACTTGACGAAGGGTTGGGGTTTATTTTGGGGGGGTTTAATTTGGGGGGGGGGTAATAGAGGTAATACGGTATGGTTTGTTTGTTCATCTCTACTCAACACAATGAGGTTCGTTAAGGTATATGTGAAAAACGACAGTAATTAGAAGTTCGATCATGGATATACCGGTCGCCACAACAAAACTAACAGAGTTGAATCGATTAATCATCATCATCGTCATCATCACCTTCTTCATCATGACGATCTGGCCATCGTTCCTCTGATTTACTAGTGCCGCGTCGTTTCGCCATTTGCGCATAGATCGCTGTTTTTTTGTTCAGTTCTTTTTGTTGGTCGGAGTCTAGCTCCGTTTCGCCTGGATGGTCGCTCGATGGTTCTTCATCGCTTTTGACGCTTTGCTGCTTTCTCAGCGAAAGCGAGCGAACAAGCGTTCTAAAACGATTCCGTGGATCTGGCCGGTTCAGTAAATTCTCTTCTTCTTCCATGGATAGCATCAGCTGGTCTTTCGCTTTGAATTTTATTGTTCGTAAATTGTCTGGCGGATCAATGTCCTGCAACCTCGTGAAGTACAAATTGTGATCGATAATGATGAGAAAATAAAAAAGTGACTTGTATGAATTTTGATTGTTGAACGTGACCCACTCGAATTCTAACCGACGCTCGCGTATGTGGTAACTTGAAGTTTGTTTGCCCGCTGAACGGATCAGATTCTTGACTCGGTAACTGGTCACTAAGTTCGTCACCAATCAGATACGCCGTGGCCGTGTTGCGATCAAGTATGTAGTTCAACTCTAAAAAACTTGCCGCTGTAACAACAATCAAGAAACTTAGACAACCAATCAGTACAACTGGAACTCACCGAAATCGTCATCGTCGTCACCAAACGGATGCATCAAGTACTGCGCCACTTTCAACCATCCAACGTAGAACAGCATTTGCAGCGTTGTGAATAGCGGAAATGGTAACATCACGTGTCGTTCATCTTGTGCACTGTGTCCATCGGTGACGTTGATTTGATGATGATGTGAGATTGTTGATGGGTACACTTTTGGTTGCCGTGCAATCAAACAAAACGCGAAATAACCGTACGTGGCAATTGAAACGACCTGGCGGAGTTTGTTGTCCCACATTTTGTGCTAACCTTGTGCGTTATACAAAAAATCCGTAACACGAATGTATCAAATGACTTGAACCTGAACATAAACCAGGGGGATCACGATCCAGTCGTAAACCATCAACATGGCAAATCCGTCGCGATAACTCAATAAAGAGCGCATCAGATGTTTCAGCATTGTATCGGAGCTGATTTTTCGCTCATCTCTCAGTTTTCGAAACATATTTGAAAGCCAGACAATTGGCACGAACCACTTGCCATATGGTGCGTTAATCTTTTCAAACATTTCTTTTTCTTCGTCGGTCATCAAACCGGAATCTACCAAGTGTTGCACGGTTGGAAAACGTGCTTTCGTTCGAACACACAGCAGACGCCACGCGATAGCTGCCTTAAAACTGCAATAGTGTTTTTGAACAAATACTGGAAATTATGAAAAATCTAAAAATTGTGCACCTGTAGGTTAGCCCATCTTGCAATGGTGCGTCTTGCAACCCGGTGTTTCGGCCCTGGTAGCGCCAAGTTCACATTGAACATTAGCTTATCCGGCCAGCTGATCCAATTGAACTGTTCCCACCACCGAGCGAGCACACCGGCCACAAAGAAACCGAGCAGAAATGTTAGCGGTATATACTTTAGACCGTCGTCAGCATAGTCAATAATCTGTGCAACCGAGAGAGCTGATACCCCAATTACAACATTCAAACATTTAAACTGCGGATTTCAGCAATTGACGCACCTTGTGCATGTATAGTTGATCCTCTGGTGACAGTGCAAGCATTTGAACAGCCATGATGATAAAGTACAACACGTACCATATCATCACGTCCCATATCACAGCTTTCCACAGACTACCATGCCAGAGACCAAGCGAACGGATAAAGGAATCAGGGTATGCGATTGTCATAGTATGTTTGAGCACGGATTTCTTTGTGGTTTTAATGTATACACAAGATTGGCTATGAAACTAAAAGGCTTGTGAACGCCACGAAAAAGATTCAACAACAATGTTGATTTCTTTTTCTTATTTTGTTTGTCTAAGGCTTCTCCTCAAATTAAACGGCTGAAGGAAAAGAATTCGGAAACGAAGGAAAATTGCGTTTTGCCAGTGCTACTGTATGTTGGATTTACGGCCAATGCAGCACCCGTCTTGCCTTGCGTTTTTATTTGTT
>JASANC010001074.1:0-34207 GCA_030248135.1 Theristus sp. LFF4_11 | reverse complement strand
TAAAAGGTATAAAATATAAAAGAACTCCAAACCAAACCAGGATTGCCAAACCAACCAAACCACCGCCAAGTGGCCACATAGGGTTAGAGGGAAAAAATCCGGATTTTTTAAACTGAAAAAAAAATTTTTTTTTTTTTTTTACAAGTTAGGTTCGTTTGAAGCGTCTCGTCGAGCTGAGTTCAGCTAGACTATTTTCAGAACGATCCGAAAACTATAAGAGCGAAAATCGTGTTTTATTGAAATTATGTCCATTTCATAGAGTGAAAGTTGCATTTTCAACAGTAAAACAGAACAATTTTTGACGTGTACTTGAATATTGAACCTTTCTTAGTTGTTCGTCTTTGGAAAATTACCAAAATTTGACTGTGTTCAAAAATTCCTGTTTGCTGTAGCTAAGTCGGCAACCCCTCCAGTCGACCCGGTCGCCCCCCCCTAGAGATGTCAAAAAAAAATTCTATTTTTTTTCTTTAAAAAAAAAATTTAATTTTTTTAAATCAAAGTTGTTCAGAATTTTTCAGGGAGTCCGAATATCACCATCTGAGGAGCCACCGACTTACCATATGACCCCCACTCATATGGGAGGAAGGTGAAAATTTCAGACTTGGTTTCGGCGACCCCATTTTCCCACCGACGACATCACGTCTCGTGTTTTGCCTCTCAATTCACCTCAAATAACACGGAAACAAGTTCAACAACAAACCGGTGTGATCATGCTGACGACACGAGGCGAAACAGCAACGAGCAACCAACGAAGTTACGCTTGCAGTGGCAGACAGTGCAATTTCGACCTTTCGAGATCCTGAAAAACGATGCATAAATGTGAGTTCTCTGCTTCTATCTCACCTTAGCGGCATCGGAATTTGTTGAACTAGTCTTTGCGACGCTCAAGTACTTCAATGCGCGAGTCGATCACCACTCACCAAGGCTGAAAACAGTCGATAAATCGATCCAGAATACCACCTGCAGCGTTGAAGACTAAGTGACAAGGTAAAGTCAAAGAAAATTTTTGTTGAACTTTCGAAAAATTATGCCAAAAACGGCATTTTCAGGGCACATTAAAGAAAAAATTTCAAAAACTTTTAATAAAAAAAATAAATGCTCATTTTTTTACTTTAAAAAAAATAAAAAAAAAATTTTTTTCACCGTTACATCTCTACCCCCCCAAGACACTTACTTTCAGGTTCAACCAGCTATGCTATCTGCCACATGGCGAGAGCCCACTCTTCAAATCATCGTATCGAAAACACGTACCATGATTTCGCGATCACGTTGCGGGCAACTGACAGACGCAAGTTTTAACATGTGGCCATGTTATCGGGTATCTGAAAAACGGTCGTGTGATGTGGTATTAACTAGGGTTGGCACAGAAAAAAAAACCGGTTTCTTTTCCGTTTTAAAACCGGTTTTTTTCAGTTTTTTTTCTTGAAAAAATAAAGAACCGGTTTTTTACCTTAAAATTTTTAAACTTCGTGGTCAAAAATCACAACTCTTCGTTTGATTGATAAAATGTAAAATTAAAATTTTTAAAAAAACGGTGCAGTGAACTGTGTCAAACTGAACTGGTGAAGCATCATTTTGCAGAAGCTTTTGTGTCAAGGGTCAAGTGAAATACGATGAAGACAAGGTGAGTGCTAAACTAAGTGCATATGCAGACTGACTGACGATGTTGTGGATTTGCAAAGGGTAACTGATGAAATGTTATTTTTCAAACGCAATCCGCCACCGGTTTCACTTTGCAGTTCTGCAAATCTCGCCCCCTAATCGGGGTCAGCTATCCGGTCTCCTTGCAACCGTCCCTCCCCGCTCCCCACACCTACACGGTCACTGCCCAGTCTTTGTTTTCAATTTATTGAACGTGCTGCCCTGGAAACCAGTAAAAGCGAAATTAATTTGATTTGAAACAAAAAAATTGGGTAGCATTTGGTGGCAAAAATAGCATATTGGGTCGGTTGTATGCCCGAAAACAGCATTATTTTACGCTGTTCAAAATCACTAATTTTGATGTATTTCCTATTTTGAGTTCAAGATGCCAAGTTCTGAAAAGTTTAGGAGGTGGGAAGCATTCGGTTTTTTATGGTTTTAAAACGGTTTTAAAACGGAAAAGAAACCGGTTTTTTTTCTGGCAATATAAAAAACCGGTTTTTTACCAACTCTAGTATTAACTAACACCTCCGCTCCAATTGTTTAACAATATATCGCACAACTCCATTGTAGACCTATAACATACGTCAATCAACAAGATATCATGTTCATCTCATGGCCTACCGACTGAAAAACATGTTCTAAGTTGCAAGAAAACGATTTCTGAAACGATATTTCAATTCAGTTAAGTCATTTCAACGCTAAAAATTGATTCTAGAAGTCATCCAAATTGAAAAACATGGAGTACGTCGGTCAAAATGACCAATAATGACATTTACCTAAGTACACAAAGAAGTTGGGAAGAAAATTTGGTTTGAACTTTCAAAAAATTATGCCATAAATCGAATTTTCAGAGCAAAGTAGAAGAAAATTTTTTTATTTTTTTAAGTTTGAAAAAAACCCAAATTAAAAAAACAAAAAAAAACTAAGAATTTTTTTTTTCAAAGCCCCTAACCTAGAGATGTAACGGTCAAATTTTTTTTTTATTTTTTTTTAAAGTAAAAAAAATATAAGCATTTTTTTTATTTAAAATTTTGAAATTTTTTCTTTAATGTGCCCTGAAAATGCCGTTTTTGGCATAATTTTTCGAAAGTTCAACAAAAATTTTCTTTGACTTCACCTTGTCACTTAGTCTTCAACGGTGCAGGTGGTATTCTGGATCGATTTATCGACTGTTTTCAGCCTTGGTGAGTGATGATCGACTCGCGCATTGAAGTACCTGAGCGTCGCAAAGGCTAGTTCAACAAATTCCGATGCCGCTAAGGTGAGATAGAAGCAGAGAACTCACATTTATGCATCGTTTTTCAGGATCTCGAAAGGTCGAAATTGCACTGTCTGCCACTGCAAGCGTAACTTCGTTGGTTGCTCGTTGCTGTTTCGCCTCGTGTCGTCAGCATGATCACACCGGTTTGTTGTTGAACTTGTTTCCGTGTTATTTGAGGTGAACTGAGACTTGAGAGGCAAAACACGAGACGTGATGTCGTCGGTGGGAAAATGGGGTCGCCGAAACCAAGTCTGAAATTTTCATCCTCCTCCCATATGAGTGGGGGTCATATGGTAAGTCGGTGGCTCCTCAGATGGTGATATTCGGACTCCCTGAAAAATTCTGAACAACTTTGATTAAAAAAAATTAAAAATTTTTTTTAAAGAAAAAAAATAGGAATTTTTTTGACATCTCTACCCTAACCCTATGGCCACACACCGACCTGCGCGTCACTGCGGACCGGCTGAAATTCGCCGGCGATGTTGGCGGCACCGTAGCAGACCAAGAGCAGACTGAGCACCGTCTGCACGAGAATGTCGGTCGGCAGGTGCGTGAACGCTTGATCCGTCAGCCTGCGCAACGAAAAAGCGAAGCTGTCGCGACACATTGCCTTGCCACTGCGGAACGGCGGCGATTCAGCGTGCACGAGACGAGAAACGTTGCAGGACCGTTGTGGTTTTTATCACCACGTTCCCTTTCCGAAAGCGACTGACAGCTAACCGTATTCGTTTAACAATGTTACGCAGTTCAACAATGCAAGAAAACGTTGTTCTGTATATCGGAAATTTCTAAACCAAATCAACCAATTTAAGGAGTTTGAAGGAAAAAAAATTCAAATTTTTTTGAACACCCAACCCAAGGACTCCACTCTTCTGCTCACCCACCTCAAATACGACCGATGCTGTGTCGCAGAATACGCAGAGTGCAACAATGAAATCAGGCCGAAAATGCAGAGGACTTTCGGAGACGATGACATCGTGTCGACGAACTCGACTCTCTCCTCAACAGCCCGTTAAAGTAGGAGAGAAGACACGCTCCGCTCCGCCTCCAGTTCGTTGTGTCTGGGGTTCGACCTTCGAAAAAAAAGAAGATTATTTTAAATTAAAGAAAATTAATTTTTTTTAAAATCACTAAAAAAAAATTTTCAGAATGCCGGAGGAAAATCCGATGGTCGACAAAAATAGGTGCATTCGAATCATAGTTGTTCCAGAGCCGAGGGGTTGGGGGGGGCGATATATAGGGTTGTTAAAAAAAACAAAAATCGTCATTTTTGTTTTTTTTTTTAAAAAAAAATTTTTTTTTTAAAAAAAATTTCAAAAATCAAAGTTGTGCTAAATCAATCAGGGAGTCCGAAGAACCACATATGATATGCAAGCGCCTCCCGAATGACTCCCGTATGGCGGAACTTTGCAGATTTTGTTTTGGTGTCCTCAATTACCCCTTTTCCAAACCGTCACCATGCCTCTTCTTGTGTTTTGACCTCCAAAACGTCACTAATTGTCCCCAGCTAAGCTAATGCTAAAGTGAAGACAAACATACCGCCTTGAAATTCGATCAATTCTTCTGATGGTGTCGCGACGACACGACACGAAGCAGCAAGCAACCAGACAACGTAGCGCTTGCAAACGGAGCAGCGAGCACAATCGGACGCTCTGCGAGGCGAATCGTCACCTTATCTGCATCGGAAATGGTAGGCTAAGCTTTGGGACCCTCAAAAACTTCATCGCAGATGTTGTCGAAGCCTAAAATCAGTCGGTAAAACGGCCCAAAATCAACTGCTAAAGGTTTTACGAGGTATAATCAAAGAAAATTTTTGTTGAACTTTCGAAAAATTGTGCCAAAATTGAGGTTTTCAGAGCATATTAGAGGAAAATTTTTCGAATTTTTTTTTAAAAAAAAAAATCGGCATTTTTGTTTTTTTTTAATCACTTTTTTTTTAAAAAAAAAAAATTTTCATTTTTGTTTAACAACCCTAGCGATATAGATATATATATATATATATAGCTGTGGCCAGTTCTATAAAAATTGAACAGTTGAATAGTTGAACATTTTTATTCACTTTTTCATAGGGTTGTTAAACAATGAATGAATGAATAAAAAAATGAATTTTTTTTTAAAGTGATTAAAAAAAACAAAAATGCCGATTTAAAAAAAAAAAATTCGAAAATTTTTTCTCCAATATGCTCTGAAAACCTCAATTTTGGCAAAATTTTTCGAAAGTTCAACAAAAATTTTCTTTGATTATACCTCGTAAAACCTTTAGCAGTCGATTTTGGGCCGTTTTACCGACTGATTTTAGGCTACGACAACATCTGCGATGAAGTTTTTGAGCGTCCCAAAGCTTGGCCTACCATTTCCGATGCAGATAAGGTGACGATTCGCCTCGCAGAGCGTCCGATTGTGCTCACTGCTCCGTTTGCAAGCGCTACGTTGTCTGGTTGCTTGCTGCTTCGTGTCGTGTCGTCGCAACACCATCAGAAGAATTGATCGAATTTCAAGGCGGTATGTTTGTCTTCACTTTAGCATTAGTTTAGCTGGGGACAATTAGTGACGTTTTGGAGGTCAAAACACAAGAAGAGGCATGGTGACGGTTTGGAAAAGGGGTAATTGAGGTCACCAAAACAAAATCTGCAAAGTTCCGTCATATGGGAGTCATTCGGGAGGCGCTTGCATATCATATGTTTTTTTTAACAACCCTACTTTTTCACTATTCAGCGAAAAAAACGGGTTCTATAAAAGTGAATAGTGAACAGTGAACAGTACCGTGGGCCCAAACAAATTTTCGAAGGGGGGGGGGGGGGGGGTATGGTGGTGCCGTGGGGGGGGGGGGGTGCCGGCCAAAAAGGGAGGGGGGGTCCAAGTCCAACCTATGGTGACGTGGGCCCCCCCCAGGGGGGTCCCATTGGGGGGGGTGCATTTTTTCAAAAGTTTAGGTGGGGGGGGCGCCCCCCCCCCCCCCCCACCTTCCCATGAAATTTTTTCGCTTAAATTTTAAAGGAAAAACGCTAAATTTAGCTGCAAAATCTTTGAAATTACAATGAAGATGGTCAAGTTATCATATATTCAGCTTATATTATAGACTTTATAGACAAAACATCATGATTTTCGAAAAAAATTTAGGGTGCGCAGAAAATTTGTGGGGGGGGGGTCTCCGCCAGACAAAATTTCATGGGGGGTGTGGGGGGGGGTGTCGGCCCAATTTTCGAGGGGGAGGGTCCGATGGGGGGGGGGGGGTGCCCGGGTTTAGGGGAGGGGGTGGCCCGGTGCCCCCCCCACCCCCCCCCCCCCCCCCACCCCACGGTCTCTGGTGCTCTGGGGGGGTGTACCCCCCCCACCCCCCCCCCCCGCCCACGGTACTGACAGTGAAAAGTGAACAGTAAAACGTGAATAGTGAATAGTGTTTTGAACACTGAATTTTACTGTTCATTTCTGCCCAGTTCTATAAAAGACTCTTTAACTGTTCAACTATTCACAAAAATCTTACAAGTCAAAAGAGACTTGTAAAAAGTTTGAAAAGTCATTTTTCCAGCAGATTTGAATTGAAAAAAAGTAAAGTATTGTTTATTTATGTTTTTCTAACAAAAATTAAAAGCATACGGCGTGAAATTTTGCGTCTCTGCATGGGTTTTAGTCTCGCTGTCATTCATCTGTTCTCCACATGATTTGTGGAGTGCAACACCCAAGCTTCATGATGGTGGTGCACCATTTTCAGCCCATGTTTATTTTTTTGAGCAGATCAATGAATTTTTGTTGGTTTCAAGCTGCCAAATAGAAAATTTAGTCAAAATTTAATTTTTTTACGAGGGAGTAAAAAACCCAAACTAATCTAAAATGGCAAATTACCTGATTTTTAATTTCAAAACGATAAAAAACATCAATTAAGACAAAGCCGCCAAGATCAGTTGAACTTGATTAAAAATTGCACTCTGCCCAAATATGCCCAGTTTTGGGAATTTTTAAAGTGAGAAAACTCACCTGCACAAGCACAACTGAGTTTCTTGTTGAAGAAACTCAAATTTTTCTTTAGCCATTTCGTCAAAAAAAATTCTGACTCCGCTCCATTCAGCAGTAAGGGGGGGGTGGGACTAGAGATGTCAAGAAAAAAAAATTTTCTATTTTTTTCTTTAAAAAAATTTTCTATTTTTTTCTTTAAAAAAAATTTTTTTTTAATTTTTTTTTAAATGAAAGTTGTTCAGAATTTTTCAGGGAGTCCGAATATCACCATGATTTTTGAGCAAAAATTCATGATTTTTGGGTGGTCCGAGAAAATTTTTGGGGGGTGTCACTGTTACTTAGGTCCATGTAGGGGGGATGGGCTAGGGTTAGGGGAAAAAAAATCCGGATTTTTTTTTTTAAATTAAAAAAAATTAAAAAAAAAAAAAAAAAATTTTACAAGTTAGGTTTGTTTGAAGCGTCTCGTCGAGCTGAGTTCATCTAGACTATTTTCAGAACGATCCGGAAAACTATAAGAGCGAAAATCGTGTTTTATTGAAATTATGTCCATTTCATAGAGGGAAAGTTGCATTTTCAACAGTAAAACAGGACAATTTTCGACGTGTACTTGAATATTGAACCGTTCTTAGTTGTTCCTCTTTAGAAAATTACCAAAATTTGACTGTGTTCAAAAATTCCTGTTTGCTGTAGCTAAGTCGGCAACCCCTGTCGACCCGGTCGCCCCCCCCCCAAGACACTTACTTTCAGGTTCAACCAGCTATGCTATCTGCCACATGGCGAGAGCCCACTCTTCAAATCATCGTATCGAAAACACGTACCATGATTTCGCGATCACGTTGCGGGCAACTGACAGACGCAAGTTTAACACGTTAGTTTAGCTCAGCACGCAAGTTTTAACATGTGGCCATGTTATCGGGTATCTGAAAAACGGTCGTGTGATGTGGTATTAACCAACATCCCCGCTCCAATTGTTTAACAATATATCGCACAACTCCATTGTAGACCTACAACGTACGCCAATCAACAAGATATCATGTTCATCTCATGGCCTACCGACTGAAAAAACATGTTCTAAGTTGCAAGAAAACGATTTCTGAAACGATATTTCAATTCAGTTAAGTCATTTCAACGCTAAAAATTGACTCTAGAAGTCATCCAAATCGAAAAACATGGAGTACGTCGGTCAAAATGACCAAATAATGACATGTACCTAAGCACACAAAGAAGTTGGGAAGAAAATTTGGTTTGAACTTTCAAAAAATTATGCCATAAATCGAATTTTCAGAGCAAAGTAGAAGAAAAATTTTTCAAATTTTTTTTTAAGTTTGAAAAAAAAATCCAATTTTTTTTTTAAAAAAAACGAAAAAAAAAATAAAAAAATTTTTTTTTCAAAGCCCCTAACCCTAGGATGGGCGTAGAGATGTAACGGCCAAAAAAAATTTTTAAGTAAAAAAATGAGCATTTTTTTATTGAAAATTTTTGAAATTTTTCTTTAATGTGCCCTGAAAATGCCGTTTTTGGCATAATATTTCGAAAGTTCAACAAAAATTTTCTTTGACTTTACCTTGTCACTTAGTCTTCAACGGTGCAGGTGGTATTCTGGATCGATTTATCGACTGTTTTCAGCCTTGGTGAGTGATGATCGACTCGCGCATTGAAGTACCTGAGCGTCGCAAAGGCTAGTTCAACAAATTCCGATGCCGCTAAGGTGAGATAGAAGCAGAGAACTCACATTTATGCATCGTTTTTCAGGATCTCGAAAGGTCGAAATTGCACTGTCTGCCACTGCAAGCGTAACTTCGTTGGTTGTTCGTTGCTGTTTCGCCTCGTGTCGTCAGCATGATCACACCGGTTTGTTGTTGAACTTGTTTCCGTATTATTTGAGGTGAATTGAGACTTGAGAGGCAAAACACGAGACGTGATGTCGTCGGTGGGAAAATGGGATCGCCGAAACCAAGTCTGAAATTTTCACCCTCCTCCCATATGAGTGGGGGTCATACATAGTTGTTCCAGAGCCGAGGGGTTGAAGGGGGCCGATATAGATAGCTGGAGCAAATTTTCCAGATGGATAGATAGCTGGAAAATTTTGGAAGGGGGGCGCGGGGGGGGGCATGTGACTTTGGGGGGGGGCCGGTCAAAATTTTGAAATTGGATAGATAGATAGCTAAAACGCTAAAAAGCTATAAAAACAGCAAAATAATGCTAAAAATACACTAAAAATTAAGTATAAACGCGTATTTTACCTAAAATTAGCAAAATTTTCAAGAATTACGAGCAAAAATTTTGGTCAAAAATTGACTCATTTTATGTTTTCGAAGACAAAAATTTTCAGATAGATAGCTGGCTGAGAATTTTTTTTGGATAGATAATAGCTGAGCCGAAAAAACCTGTTTGATAGAGATAGATTCGAAATTTTTGGGGGGGGGGGCCGGCCTAGGGTTGTTAAACAAAAATGAAAATTATTTTTTTTAAAAGTGATTAAAAAAAACAAAAATGCCAATTTTTTTTTAATTCGAAAAATTTTCCTCTAATATGCTCTGAAAACCTCAATTTTGGCACAATTTTTCGAAAGTTCAACAAAAATTTTCTTTGATTATACCTCGTAAAACCTTTAGCAGTCGATTTTGGACCATTTTACCGACTGATTGATGGAATCAGAAGTATTGATGGAATTTCAAGGCGGTATGTTTGGGGTTCACTTTAGCATTAGGTTAGCTGGGGACAATTAGTGACGTTTTGGAGGTCAAAACACAAGAACGTCAAGAAGAGGCATGGTGACGGTTTGGAAAAGGGGTAATTGAGGTCACCAAAACAAAATCTGCAAAGTTCCGCCATACGGGAGTCATTCGGGAGGCGCTTGCATGTCATATGTGGTTCTTCGGACTCCCTGATTGATTTAGCACAACTTTGATTTTTGAATTTTTTTTTGAATTTTTCTTTTAAAAAAAACAAAAATGACGATTTTTGTTTTTTTTAACAACCCTAGGCCGGCCCCCCCAGGCCCCCCCCTAGAACAACTATGGGGTCATATGGTAAGTCGGTGGCTCCTCAGATGGTGATATTCGGACTCCCTGAAAAATTCTGAACAACTTTAATTTAAAAAAAATTAAAAAAAAATTTTTTTTAAGAAAAAAATAGGAAATCTCTAGGTGGGGGGCAGTACCGTGGGCCCAAACAAATTTTCGAAGGGGGGGGGGGTATGGTGCCGTGGGGGGGGGGGGTGCCGACCAAAAAGTGAGGGGGGGGGGGTCCAACCTATGGTAACGTGGGACGAAAAGCTTCTTTATTAATGGGTCTATGGGGGGTCCTATGGGGGGGGTGCATTTTTTCAAAATTTTCTGTGGGGGGGGGTCCACATTTTTTCGCTTAAATTTTAAAGGAAAAACGCTAAATTTAGCTGCAAAATCTTTGAAACTACAATGAAGATGGTCAAGTTATCATATATTCAGCTTATATTATAGACTTTATAGACAAAAAATCATGATTTTCGAAAAAAAATTTAGGGTGTGCAGAAAATTTTGGGGGGGGGGTCTCAGCCAGACAAAATTTCATGGGGGTGTGGGGGGGGGGTGTCGGCCAAATTTTCGAGGGGGGGTCCGATGGGGGGTGCCCGGTTTTAGGGGGGGTGGCACGGGGCCCCCCCCCACCCCCCCCCGCCCACGGTACTGGTGGGGGGTGTGCACCCCCCCAGAAATTTTTCTACAATAGTGTACCCCCCCTAGGGTTGTAAAAAAAAAACAAAAATTGTCATTTTTGTTTTAAAAAAATTTTTTTTTTAAATTTCAAAAATCAAAGTTGTGCTAAATCAATCAGGGAGTCCGAAGAACCACATATGATATGCAAGCGACTCCCGAATGACTCCCGTATGGCGGAACTTTGCAGATTTTGTTTTGGTGACCTCAATTACCCCTTTTCCAAACCGTCACCATGCCTCTTCTTGTGTTTTGACCTCCAAAACGTCACTAATTGTCCCCAGCTAAACTAATGCTAAAGTGAAGACAAACATACCGCCTTGAAATTCGATCAATTCTTCTGATGGTGTCGAGACGACACGACACGAAGCAGCAAGCAACCAGACAACGTAGCGCTTGCAAACGGAGCAGCGAGCACAATCGGACGCTCTGCGAGGCGAATCGTCACCTTATCTGCATCGGAAATGGTAGGCCAAGCTTTGGGACGCTCAAAAACTTCATCGCAGATGTTGTCGTAGCCTAAAATCAGTCGGTAAAACGGCCCAAAATCGACTGCTAAAGGTTTTACGAGGTATAATCAAAGAAAATTTTTGTTGAACTTTCGAAAAATTTTGCCAAAATTGAGGTTTTCAGAGCATATTACAGGAAGATTTTTCCATTTTTTTTAAATCGGCATTTTTGTTTTTTTAATCACTTTTTAAAAAAAAATTTCATTTTTGTTTAACAACCCTACCCCCCCCCCATGGCCCACGGGCCACGCCTGGGGGGGGTGTCACTGTACCATGACTGACACCCCCCATTGAAAAATTTTCGGCACCCCCCCCCCACGTGACGACACCCCCCTCGAAAATTTGCTTTCGCCTTCGGTACTACTGACTGACCCCCCGCCCCCCACCAGCCCCCCCTAGAACAACTATGATTCGAATTCGAACCGCGCTGACGCGCTAAGTTCGAATATGGTACTTTCAGAATGAAATAAAGCTGTTTTAAATAATCCTTAAAATTGACAAAACCTTTCGTGAAAATTTCCGTGGAAAGTGTCAAGCGCATTTTCAGATGAAAGTACAATTTTGATAATCAAAATTCGTTTTTTAGTTAATTAAAAAATTAATTCAAAAAATCCCGATTTTCTTTAAAAAAACTTTTCTTAAATTTAAATTTTAATTTAATTTTAATAAAAAAGAATTTAAAACAAATTCGAACCCTAAACAGGGGTCAAGATGAGGAGGGTGGAGGGGGTACCCCCTTCAATGAAGTCGATCCCGCCCAAATTTTGGTCCCAACCCCTCTCGAATTTGGGGGAAACAGTAAAAAAAATGCATTTTCTGATTGATTGATTGATTGATTGATTTTATTTCGCTCTCAGATTCACAGTTTTCTTTGAAAGCAAATCAAAACAAAGCAATTGTATGATCCAATCGAGCCTAACAAAACGCCTCAAAGTCAAAACAACAGAATGCCTCAAAGTAAGTGGAATCAGAAAGGAAATGACATGAAAATGTCCGGTTTTTAAGTGAACTGTCAACACAACTGAGGAAAAAAGTCAACCGAAACAAACACTCAAACACTACAACACAGTCAAGACACGACACTACAAAACAAAACAAACCGACTCCGGCAGTCAGACTGAAACTGAAACTGCTGATTGAAAAAAAACTAAGACAAATAAATCTGGTTGGTAAAATTACGGGTTCGTCGAATCGCTGGTTTACGAAAAACCACATCGCATGAAGTTCATAGCTGTCGCAGCACACGCACACAAAGCGAATCACTGACGGGCACGAGCACACAAATGAAGCAAAATCAAGTAAGCGGCTGTCACAATCTCGACCGTTTGGGGCAAGTTGTCTGGAACTATCGAGATGGAAAATTAGATAGTATAGACCTAATTTTGTGATTGAAGATGTTGACGAGAAAGGTTGGCAGGAGAATTTGTAATTTACATTGAAAGTTCGTGAGAAGCGAGAAGCATTTGGACAGACAGGGTCAAGCCGGCGGAACTCCAATACAAAAAATTAAAATGAATTGATTTGAGACTGAGATTGGCGCGAATGAAAGACGCATCCCTTTAAAGCGGAAGTTTTCGGGTAGGAAGCGGACTCTCCTGTAGATTTATATCAAAATTGTCGAGTATTTTGTTTCAGCGAATTTCAGCACAAGGTCCCGGTCTCTCAGCAACAGAGATTTCCTGAAAGTAGTGACTGAAGTGGAGGCAACCGTAGCTTGACTCAATGAGTTCCAGAGAACAACAGTTCTCGTTCCCCAGAAATTTTTGCGGATGGACGTATTTACCATCGGAACCTTCAACCTAAGAGAGTGACCCCTGGTGCCAATTTCTCCTTCGTGAACCTGAAAAAACTCCACAGACTCGGGGATATGGCATTTATGTGTGAGAATCTTGTAAACTAAAATTAAATCTGAAATTATGCGCTGGACGAAAAGCGGCAGAAGCTGGAGGTCGTCCATTCTTTTCTGGTAACTATCACCTAAATCAACTCCTTGAACGTATTTGGTGAAACTTCGTTGAACGGATTCTACTCTTCTGCAGTCCCCTATCAACGACGGCGACCAGACGCTGGGGCAAAAAGTTAATCTTGGAACAATCACCGTTTTAAACAGTTTCAGCTGAAGATTTTGGGTTTTTACTCTGAGACATCTAGACATCAACCCACAACCACTTCGATCACTTTTTCACAAAATTTTGTAATTGCAAAATCAAAAATTTACGGTTTGTTATCGTTTCGACCAATTCTTTCTCGCTACGACAAATCGAACCATGCGACACGCTCATAGTTGTTCTAGGGGGGGCTGGGGGGGGGCGGCGCCGGCCCCCCTCCCAAAAATTTTTCAAATATATCTCTATCAGAGAAGTTTTTTTCGGCTCAGCTATTATCTATCTGAAAAAATTTCTCAGCCGGCTATCTATCTGAAATTTTTTTGTCTTCGAAGATATAAAATGAGTCAATTTTTTACCATAATTGACCGTTTTTGCTCGAAATTCGTTAAAATTTTGCTAATTTTGGGCAAAATACGCGTTTATACTTGACTTTTAGCATATTTCAAGCGTTATTTTGCAGCTGTTTTATAGCTTTTTAGCGTTTTAGCTATCTATCTATCTATCTAATTTCAAAATTTTGACCGCCCCCCCCCAAAGTCACATGCCCCCCCCGCGCCCTCCCCCAAAATTTTCCAGCTATCTATCTATCTAAAAAATTTGCTCCAGCTATCTATATCGCCCCCCCCCCCACCCCCAACCCCTCGGCTCTGGAACAACTATGGACACGCTCGCGTGTGTTGTACTTGTTTGCTTGCTGAACTGATATGATCTGGAGGAAACCACAATTTCTTCCATCAGTTATCAATCAATTTTTACTGTCCACACGAAACAACCACTGCCGCATCTACCCAACAACGATAATAACCCCACCCCACTTTCTGGTGGAGCGTGTCATCATCATGTCTCGATCGTCCTTTCAAAACACGCAGTCCAGTGATCAAGTTTGTTGTTGTTCTTTGAAACTTGCTGACGGCGCGGCGATCGTTTGGTTTGATCGCGTTTTTCCTTTGCTTTTCTTGTAGTAGTCTAGCGTGTGTTCTTTTCATCCCAGGCCGAAACATCGTTTTATTCACCGGCAACCTCGCAAGGCATCCCGGCCACTCGTGTGCTTCTCTACACAGATGTCGGTCAACGGTGTTTATCTCGTACAAGACATTAGTTTTTGATGTTTATTGTTTAGGCATCTCGGTTGATCAGAACAATTGCGTTTTGAACAATTAAGTTTTTAATTGATGCCGGAGCGTGTGCACGCGCGCTAGTGGATGATGAGCATGAGCATGCCGATGCCTGTGCGAGTGCGTTTTGAAAAAGATGCGCCAGGGGTTCAACACAGCCCTGTAAACTGCTTGATTTCATTGGTACACTACCGTAAAGTCTTGCATATAAAGTCTCCTTATATAAATTTGAAAATCAAAAATTTTTGAAAAAAGTGGAATTTCGTGTGACAGCCTTATAAGTGGGAGGAGGTCTTATAAAGCGAACATTAGGAGTTCCGGGCCTTATAAACGGGGTAGGATTTCGACCATGTCAAAATTTTGAATTTTTTGGTTTCCCGCCGTGTGACACTCCGCCCACTTTTGGTGGGGGGTCTTATAAGTGGGAGGAACCTTATATGCAAGACTTTACGGTATCTATATCAGCGGTGTTTCTTTTCGGACCTTTTGTGATGTATGCAGACGAACACGCTAAAAAAGGTGTCCGAACAGGTGTTCGGTGTCCTGTCCACCCGGGCGTCCAAACGTCCGAACGCTAAAAAAGTGTCCAAGAAATAAAACTGTCAACACCACACTCGGTATTTCGGGCCACTTTTATTTTGGACAGCGCACTGGGGAGGGGGGAGGGGGCGGGACACCCAGGCGGACAGGACACCAGGACCGTAGACCGTTGTACAACCCTCGTGGTCTGGTGGTAGCCAGTTAGACTATCAACATGTGTTCGGGGGATCGAGCTTCGCCGAGGGGTATACTTAATGACAGAGAAAATAAGACACATAATGAGTAATGACAAAGAAAACTCGTAATGATGGGCACCCTACTCGACGGCGTTCTGTACGCTTTTCTCGGTTGGCCCCGGCTAAAAACACCCCTAAAATCCTCAACAACAACAAGAAATTCGTTCGTTCGGACCGGACACGCAAAAGCGGAGTGGCGCAGTACATGCTGCGGCGACTATTGCAGCTGCTGAATCGCCACCACGAGCTGAAGGACTTCTCAACCGTGAAACACGTGCCGTACAAATTGAGCGAACTGTGGCCGCTGTTGGACGACGCGCTGGTGGTGATCGCCGCGTGCAAGACGCTCGAGGACGTGCCGGCGCCGACCTGTATCGTCGGCGACATACACGGCCAGTTCTGCGACCTCACCGCCATTTTCAACCGACTTGGCACGCCGCCCGCGCAGCGGTACACGGCCGTTGTTATTTGCAGCACCCGAATTGGTTCCCGAAAACCTGAAGGCACCAAACGTGATTGATTGATTGATTGATTTTATTCGACACATTGTAAGTGTCAGGCATATGATGATGGTGATGATGGTTTCATCAAAGCTTTCATAAAACTGACGCCTGCCCTGAACAGGTACGTCTTTCTCGGCGACTATGTTGACCGCGGCGCGCTCGGCCTGGAATGCATCACGATGCTGCTGTTGTACAAGCTGCTTTGGCCGGGTCACATCTGCCTGCTACGCGGCAACCACGAGTGCGCCCGTATCAACAAGCAGTACGGCTTCTACGACGAACTGAAGCAACGCTTCGGCGATAACAACGGCCGTAAACTGTGGCTGGGATTTAACAAGGTCCAACTAGACGCTAAACTACTTTACAGTCGTGAACTCGTCGACCATGCAGCTGACTGTCGAGAGCATCGCGGTCCTCACGCTCTGTGTTTCTTTTTCGTTCTTCTTTTTGGTGGAACGGGATTCTGTTGAAAGCAGCATTTTTCGAAGGAAATGGTTTATATTTAGAAACTGGAACATTTTACGGTGGATTGGCGAGTGATTATGCGTTTGACTGATCGATTGTTTGGTTCACTGACTGATTAGAGTGCATGGAAATAGTTTCTGTTGTACACAAACAATAACACAAACTCAATTCGAGTAACAAAAGCGGAATAGCACGTGATACTTGGTTCCAGCCTTTATCGTGCGTGAACATGCATCAAATGACTACAGAAGCCGATCAAACAAACCCGTTCAAGACTGGCCCGATCTACCGCAATATGCGACTAACCCCAAGAAAACGAGGTTCGACCAACCGACCAAGAAAACCAACCCCAACCCCAGGTGTTCGACGAACTGCCGGTGTACGCGGTGATCGCTGGGAAGATCATGTGCATGCACGGCGGCCTGTCGCCGCAGATGCCGTCGCTCGACTACATGCGTCAGTATCCGAAGCCGATTCGCAACCCGATCGGCGGCGTCATCAACGACTCGCTCTGGTCGGATCCGGACTTCAAGATCTCCGGCTGGCAGCCGTCCGGCCGTGGCACGTCGTTCTGTTTTGGCGAGGACATCGTCAAGGTGTGCTCGAGTTTACAGTCCAATAATGTACGTATGCAACTAGCTGATTGGTTGGTTGCATCCACACACGCGCAGTTGGTGCATGCATTCGGTGCAGTGTGATGCGTGCAGTCTGTGCAGGCATTACTGTGGAGGCGGAGTTTGCCTGCACCGAATGCATGCATCACACTGCAAGCGTGCAATCAACCAATCAGCTCGGTGTACGTATCATCCAGATGAACAGTATTTTGGAATGGTCTGTTCGAAATGACGTCATGTAGAAAGAAATTATACATTTGCTCACAATACACGCAGGCGCAATGCGCCAAGTTCGGCCTCGATCTCATCGTGCGTGCGCACCAGGTCTGCCTCGACGGCTACTGGTTCTTCGCCGACAAACAGATGGTGACCATCTTTTCGGCGCCCAACTACTGTGGTGTCACCGAGAACGCCGGCGCCGTGTTGCATGTCGATGCCAGTCTGCTCTGTGCGTTTAGTCAGACGTTTTTTTGCTATTATCTGTTTTTTTTAAGTTCTGCGACTCAATGCATGTGCAGACGTTGAAAAGATATTATGCCTGAAGCGGCTGCCTAAGCGACTCAGGGGCTCGGGTCGGTTCAGCAGTTTTGAACTGCCGCGTGTAACGCACAAAACTGATTTCCTGCATGCAATGCAATATGCATGCATTAAGTCGCAGAATGAAAATAAACGATAATACACAAACAAATCCTGCGCCGAAAAAGCGACTCTGCAAAACGCAACCTATACATGTAGTTGCACAAATGTGAGTCTTTTCGGTCAGATTATAAACTCACGATTTACCGTAAAGTTTTGCATACAAGGTCTCCTTATATAAAAGGAAGTGCGGGCCTTGTAAGCGGAGTGCGATTTCGACCAAGTCAAACTTTTAAAATTTTTTTTGTTTCCCACCGCGTGACACTCCGCCCAATTTTCGGTGGGGGTCTTATAAGTGAGAGGAACCTTATATGCAGGACTTTACGGTGTTTGTACAGTCGCGTGAGCGCGAAAACGCCTTCCGCAGGTACGTTCTATCTGTTCGTGCCGGCCGACGGGCCGCACCACCCGATCATGCGCCGCATCTTGGGCCAGAGCAAACGACGGCCGCGCGGCGCCAACCTCAATCAGCCGCCGCCGCAGGTGTGGCCGTGCACGCTGCCGCCGTTGAGCGACATCACGGCGAACGCGAAGAAACAGAAACTGAAGCAGCCGCAGCTGTGAGAAAACGCGCTCGTGTCATGATGGGAAGACTGGTTTATTATTGTTCACATTGTCATGCATTTACAACTGCGAAGAAAACCATCACAATAGGTTTCACGCATGCTAGGCCTGAATGGAGAATGGAGAAACGAAAGTGACGCCAACAATATCTAATGGTCTACTCCCTCCAGAGCCAAGGGTAGATTGGGCTCGAGGCAGAATTGCTCGTTTCCACCGGAGTTTGGTACCTTATGGTTTCCAAAACCGGTGCTCGAATAATTAACAAAAAATTGAAAAGTGAACTGCGTTTTATAGGCAGGCTCTTCCAAATTTGCTTGACGTGAAACGTTGCGTATATGGTTTTTTGCAAGTTTCAATAATTTTTCGAATCGTCATGAAAGATGTTTGTGAAGCACACTAATTTATTTTCAAGACAGTATAAATGACCACAAATTTGACACTACCCCACATGCCTGCGCTGGCCATTTCATTTTATTAGTTCTTATTGCAATCATTAGTTTATTCAGTATTCAGTGATCATTAGTCAAAAACAATATTAATATTTTATTTTCATCGGTTCATCAATAACGAGCAAACTTTAATAAACTGTACTTATTCAACTTTCATTTCGAAGCAAATGAATTTTCTCGGTGAAAAATAAATTAGTGAATGTTAAAGTACTGTGAAACCTGAGTATGTTTAGATGATTGGTAGAAGTTTTTGCTCTGCTGCTGCAAGCGTAAAAAAGTTACATGTGAGACAAAAAAATGTGTGACAAAGAAGAATCACTGAATTCGCTTTCGATTCTCAAACGCTTCTCAGCATGGCCGACACGCACGCGCGCACATAGTCATAGTTGGGCCATTCGCCGTACTGCACTGAGTTTACGTAGCGATGAGCCTGAAATTACGAAACTCTTGTGAAACATTTTTGGAAGGTGCAAACTTCGGTCCGGTAGTGTGTCCCGTTGTGTGTCTCGACCCGTATCCAACATCCGTGTCCCACTTCGTGCCCTGTCCCGGAAAATGAAATATCGCGCAGGACAGGATATCGCGCAGGACAGTACACGACGCGCGGGACACGCGGTGTCGGATATTTTTTTAGCGTGATGGTGGATATGTGAGGCTGCATAGAACATTCCCCTTGTTCCTCAATAGGTTCCATTCAGCAGTTTCTCAGTGTGACACGAATGAAATCGATTTTCTCGCGTGCAAACTTGCCTCAAGCCACCGCGGTGGACACTGCGCGTAGATGTACTCATCAGGCGTTGATCGTTTCATTGCGTAGACGAGCGCCGGATCCATACAGTACAACCATGGTAGACCGCCCTTGTACGAGTGCACCAACAAATACAACGCCGCCTGCAACCATGTCTCACGCTTAAACATTGTTGTTGCAAAACGCGAACCTTGAATAATGAAAGTGCGAAAAGCCCGCTCGTATCCGTTTCGCAGTTTGTCATCGCGACAAAATCGCACTCTTGAATGAATAAATAAGTGCACGTACAATTGTACGCATTCTCTGCTGCATAAAATTTTTGCCGCCATAAAAAGTGCACTCATTTTTCAGTCACCTCGCGACGAATTGCTCGAAGAATATGTAAGTCCTCAGAGTGCTGTTTGCAAATCTACACAAAAACCAACAGAAAGAATACCTGCAGATCATCTCCGAAACAGAGGTCTTGCTTCAGATGTCCCCGCAGCGAGGTGTACCACAGCGGGCCGCCGTATTTCTGGTAGCCGACCGGCGGAAGAAACTGACCTGAAAGAAATAATAAGCGAAACGCCTTTACGCGGTTTGTTCAGTCGGTCGTTTATTGTCGGTGAACGAAAAAAAATGTTTTGAAATAAACGAACCCTGTCTGTCGAGTACCCGCTTCGAGCGGCCAAAGTCAATCAAATACAAACAGTTGACGTGCGAGGTGCGCCCGTCGCCGACAGCAATGTTGTTGCCTTGAGTGAAACACACATTTCTTTTTGCTTTAACCGAACTTTAAACATAAAAAAATGTTTACGGGTTTTGGTCATACGGATACTGAAAGAATATTGCTTGAAAAGGAGTAAAAAAGTTACCACCAGAGTTGCCACTGAAACTGACGAGCCGCTAAGGGGTGCATAAAAACTCAGAGAAAAATCAATGGACGGCGTTCTGTACGCTTTCCTGGGGTTAGCGCTGGCTAAACAGCTCGCCTAAAATCACCGGTTCGATCGTTCGTTCACCTTGGCGTACAGAGCGGGCGACACACCTTTCACGTCGCAGTGCACCCATCCGTTGCGGTGCAGGAACTCGAGTGCGCTGACGGCGCCGACCGTGAATTGCACGCAGAGACCGAGCGGTAGTTGGCCGCCGAATTGCTCCTGAATGCGGTCCACGGTCGGGCCGAGACGCTGCAGAATCAGGTATTGATATTTGACGCTTCTCGCGACGATTGCCGTTTCGTCCTTGTGTTCGTTGCTGATTGAATTCGTCTGTTTCGTGTGGATTCCTTTGTCGCCATCATCATTGGTCCCGTCTTCGTTCGGTTTGCAGACTGTAATTTCACCGTTGTCGAACAGCCGTGGTATCGGCATCAGTTGACCTGCGGTCGAATTTCGCAGGACTGGTGCACGGAAAGTCAACATTTGGCGCTTCATTTTAGCTTTTCTATTTTTGCTTTAGTTAACTGAGTGTTCATAAAAGTCAACAGAGTGCAGTCGAAGTCTAAATTATAGGGAAGCAGCTGATTGGTTGGTGATCACGTGATGCATGCTTTCTGTGAAAACCAAACTCCACCCCGCAGCATTTTCCGCAAAGAGAGCATGCATCACGCGACCACCAACCAATGAGCTGATTCCCTATCATTTAGAGTTCGACCGCAAATAAAAAAGTTGCTCAACACGCGGTGCAGAGTTTGCAAACTGTTGCACACAACACACACTGTTTCACCAATCGCCATCTGTTTTTTTGCACCTGGCGGGTGACGCCTGCTGAATTCGCGCAGAAGACGCAACTCCGTTTGCGCGCTTTCGTGGTCGAGATTGCGTTCGCCGCCCGACTGGCACATTTTCTCTTTGAACACTTTCAGAACGGCTGGCTGACGAAGATAGGCGTCGAACACGCCGTGCACCACGCCGAATCGGCCTTTGTTAGAGTATGCATCATTTGAAGTCACTGACAAAGAAGACACACCAAGATGCATACCAAGATGCATACCAAGATGCTTACCAAGAGCATACCATTTTGGTTTGTGCTTATGAATTTCGGCAAATACCATCTTGGTACGCATATTGGTACATCTTCGGGAAATGAAAATTTTCATAAAAGCAAATTACAGTTCACTTCGTCAAAGTCGTGTTTGGGCGCGCGTAAAAGTGGAATAACATACTGTGGCCTGAAATCTTCTTTATTATTCCAACGACTGTCAATCAGCTGGGCGGTCCTGCATACATTGTACAACAAAAAACAGTTGCGTTTACCTTCACCGAGAATGTCCTGGATGAGATAACGATTGTTGATGACGCAATTCGGCTGCAGGAAACTGAGCGCTTCTTCGTCACTGTCGGTGGAACTGGATGACGACGAAGAAGCATCGAGGGCCGTGCTCATTGAATCATCTGAGGTTGATTCTCAGCACTTTCTCAATTACTGTTCAATGACGCAACATCACCCACAGTTATACAAACAATGTACGTGTGTGATATCCTACCATAAGCCTTCGCGTTGGCACTTTACCACCATAGCGGGTGTCGGGTGTGTGTCAGTGTACGGTGTGACTGCTTATGACAAAACGCTTGTTGTTCAAACGCTTATCTATTCGTTTTTAGATGCTAAGCTGTTCTTTTGTGATTCGTGGTTTGAGCGCATAAAAGCGCATGCAATGCATTTTATAAAATACTGAACCATATCGCAATTGGTACGTCCGGTTTTCGAGTCCGGTTAGGGTGTGCTTCAAATCACTACAAATAGAGAGCACAAAACAGAAAGAGAAAAATTCTCAAACGTGATTCGTACATCCAGTGATCTTGTGATATCGGACCGTCTCTTGATTGTTTTCTGGTTTGCTGAAACAGGCTTCATCCACTCGATTCTGGCTGGTGGGTGAATTCGACTGACTGAGCGTGAGCGACATGATGATATTGCACGAAAATATTGCACAGATGTTTTTTTAGTTGTAAAAAGTTGTGGATCACTGAAGAAATGACACTTCAGACAGTTTTACACGCGACATATAAGATGTATGTATTTTTTGTTGAATTGTTTCACATGAAGGTACTGTTTAGTTCTCCTATTTGTTCACATGCTTTTATTCTTTCAAAACTTGAAATTTTGCATGCTTCTGGTCAAGCGTCCATGAACAATTTTGGGTGTGCGTTTTGGGTGCGTCAAGAAGGCCTGGGTCGCGTATGTACATAGAACTGAAATCCCATGATTTCATTCCCAACAGAACACTTCAAGAGTGTTCCAACGACGAGGCCCCGTTAAAAACTGCAGGATTGTGGGCGAATACCGGACCAGAGCCACGCTCACGAGTTCAAAGAGACAAACACGACGTTCAAACAACGGTTTGTCCGTTAAATTCATCCGTCAAAATGCAGTTTCATTTTCGCTTCACCTACACTGTATTTTGTAAGCCTGGACAACACGTGTAATCCTTCCAAGCAAGTCGCATTCGTGTACAACGGTGAATGCAATCAAAAATGAGCACACGCTCCAAAACTGGAACGAAACAATCCGTTTTGCGGTTGGTAACTTTTACTGATTGCACAGCAAAAAAACTCCAAGTCAGACACTTGCGCTGTTTAGTTGAAGTTTACTGCTAAATTTGCGTGAGGCCGTTAAATACCGTTTTCAGTTTTCACCATTTTCACCGATTTCTCAGCTGTTGATTTGTAAACATGAACATATTGGAAAAGAGTTTCTGAATAATCGAACTTCACAACCAGTGTGGCTCAAAAAAAATCGTGTCAAGACCAAATGCGGTAGATACCGCACCCCAACAGAGAAGCAAAGTTTTGACATTATATTTGACTGAAAATCTGCTGAACAAAAGATGTGAAAGCGTGATTGCGTTTTCGCTTTTTCCGCCGAACTGACACATTTTTGCTGCATATTTCTTCCGCTTTTGTTCTTTTGATGTCTTCATTTTCATTTCGACATCACATGCAAAATCCCGTTTTGTTACTGAGTCACAAGAAACATATGCATTGCACTTTTATAGTTGCGTCAAAAGTCACGATTCTGTTTGATTGTCAAATTTGTTTGGAAAAAGTTTCATTTATTTCACTGATTTCTACATATTCGATTTTTACGGCGGAAAAAAATAGGACGACGTGTTAATTTTCAAGCTCTATTGAGGCGTACTTCACTCACACGCCGTGAGTTTTTTACGAAGTTGAACATTATAGAGATACACTGCGGAGAACACTGTGAGCGGATCCAGTATCGAGGGAAGGAGAACACTATTGAAACGAATTGTGTGTTCCCCTTATCCCCGTATAATGTTCCTGGAAATGTTCCCTAGTGTGTTTTAGTTTTTGTGTATAGTTTCAGCGCAAATTCGGTGGCTACACTGGTAAAGGCCCGTTTCGTTTAGTCGTCCGTTTAAATGGGCCTTACCGGCTATTGCATGAACACTACGTCAACCGAAACGCTTGCAAAAATCTGTGCAAATTCAACAATGCAAAACCAAGGATTTCAGTTGAAACTTCAGATCCAAGTCTAGAAAGCTCTGCAATAAAGCCAATGTTATCCATCATCACAGACGCCAACCGATTTTAAGGCTCTCATTGGTTGCTCACAGAAGCAGAAAAATTCATGTTATGAAATGATCCAACAACGTCCGTATTTTTTTACAAATACGAACGGCACATGGAGAAGTGCCCCAGGTTTGAAACTGTTTCCGATTTTGATGAAATACAGCAAACAAACACCATTCGAAGAAAATAGTTTCTTTTTTCAAAGCATTTTTTCTTTTTTCTCATCTTTCTTCTTAAAACATGATTTTGATAGGTTGCTTCGGTTGTGCGCTGTTTTGTGGCAATCATGGCTTACACGTACGGTATGTATCAGAGCGTTTCCACGACTTCATTTCTTACAAAAAAGCTTTCACAGAAACCATTCAAAAGAAAAAAAACAGATTTCAGCACATTGCAACAAACTTCAGTCGCAACATAAAATGAGTTTTTTTTGCTTTTGCAATGCACGGATGAAGCAAAAATGGTCGATTTGTAAAAAGTATATATGCTCCGTGTTTGTCCGTTTGTTTTGCGCCATGCGTCCTTTCAATCCACGTAACTGAGCCATTTTACGCGCCGTTGCCTTTTTATTTTATTTTCTCGTTTTTCTCCATCCAGCAGATGGGCATGCCTCTTTTGGTGTGTCCCTTGCGCGCTGGCTGATGATGTCACGCGCGCATGCAAGCGGATACTTTGAGCGAGAGTTCTTTTTTCATTTTTGTTCGTTCGCCACACACACACATACGTTTTTCTCATGAGGTTCGTGTTCCATCTTCATGTTTGTGTTTCAAAAATTGTCAGATTGAAAATGACAAGCGACAACAATTGTAATAATAATGCGTCGCTGCCTTCAACGAACGTTGAAAACAATAAATGACAACAGTTGTGTCTTTGACAACACTCATCTCGACAATTTGACTGATGATGACATCTTCATGAAGAACTGATCTCGCTTTCCGCCCCGCGCAATGGCATCATCACAAACAATTCTCTCCGCGTATTTCGCGTTGGTATCCACCAGTTCACCGATAAATTTCCTGAACCTCAACTCGATTTTCGTCGAAGCGCGCGGCGGTGGAACAACGTCCGGTGCCGGATGGCAGGAATTCCTCGATTACCTGAAGGAGATTTTTATCGGACTGTTCGTTTGCTTCGGCGGCGGTGGCGCGGATGAGACGAGGAAACTGCAACAGTGCATACTCTACATCACGGTTACTATGTACGTTCGCAAATTACGCACATGCAACGGCACACGCCAAATAAAAATGTCCAATCTGGTATCTGGTGTTTTGTCCTGGAAATCAAAATAGCTTCATAAAAAGCCGACGGTGTGATTCCGCGACTCGCACAGCTGCTGGGCTGCTTTTAGTTCCGTGATGACACCCCCGGACAGGAACACGGACTCCACTTTGGACATTTTTATTCAGCGGTTTGGTGTGCTGGTTGACGGTGGTCGGTTGCCATCATGTGATCTACAGCAATGTTCATTTATTGATCAGTTCCGTTCTGCGAAATTTCAGCTTTGCGGGTTCCACGTGCACCAGGTCGAAAGCTGTGCACAACTGTTTTTGACGTTTTCTGTATATCTGTACAAAAAAAAGTTCTCCTCGACACATCTCGCGCGCGCTGCGCACCACGCGGTTGGACGGGCAATTTTTCCAAATCCGAAATTCCATCCCTCAAACAGAAAAAAAGAAATTCCCCCCCCCCCCAAAAAAAACACGGTGCGTTTCTCTCGCGTTGCACCTTGCAGAGCGGCGGTGCTTCTGCTGTTGACGTGCTGCGTGTGCTTCTTCCAACAGCGTGAGCGGCTGCACAAGGCGCAACTGGAACGAGAGCGCGAGCTGCAGAAAATGCTGCCGGCCGACATCGAGCTGGGCGACGATGACGACGATGATCCGACGGAACAGATGTGCGACAACAACAACGACGACGGTGACGACAATCGAATCGACCGAACTTGAGCAACATGATACAATAGTTTCGAAAAACCGTGTTTTTGTTTGTTCCGTTCACAGTCCTGAAACCAATCGATGTGTGTAAGATACCGTGTTTTTGTTTTGTTTTTTGTTCCGCTCACAGTCTTGAAACTAATCGATGTGTGTAAGATCGTCAAAGCGTTTGCAAATTGCAAAACAAGTAAACGATCGCAATCGCAACAGTTTTTCCCAGTGCCAAAAGGTTCGGATAGATATTTTCTAAAGTTGAATTTGACTGGCAACCCTTACCACAGCTGCTACTGTTTGTAAATAAAAACAAACCCTTGAACTGATTGATAAAGTTGATGATGGGCGTTTATTGTAATTATCTAGCTGTAATTAGTATAATTGTGCGTGATTTCCTATATAATGTGATCCTTTTCCTGTAATCTTGGTTGTTCTCCAGTCCAGTAAATCGCCACTCTCTCGCTACTTGAAGTGGTGAGCCCGCCGTTGAGCGTGGCACGTAGGCGGTCATCATGACCGGCCTTCTCTGGTCGTCTGCTGCTCCTTATTGTCGTGTGTACCCAGTATGGGCACAACTTGTTTATTGTCGCTTTATGCCGTGGAAGGCGCGACTTTGTCCCGTATGGCCTGTTATGGTTTTATCGCTGACCCGCGAGATGGCAGCGCGTGTAGTAAGACGAGCAACCGCGGAGGAAATGGCTCGCAGCACTTGGGACGTTCGATGGACGAGAAGGAGACAACCGTTCACGCAGCGGAGTTTGGCGTACCAACAGCGCAGCGACCAGCAGTCAAATATCCGGCCGAGGATGTGCCGAGAGATGAAAGTCAGCCAATGGGCGACGACGCGTCGCGAGGACTGCGACGAGGCCAACGTGCCGAGTTTCACGTGCTTCTGGCTGCCGAACGAGCGCCGAGGATTGAGCCGTGATGGGATAGGCCGCAGCGCCGATGAATGGGGTCAGGATTGTTTCCGGCCGAGCGTGTGCCGAGGATGTGGATGTGATGTGATTGGCCGTGGTGCCGTTAAAAGCCGTATGGGACGTAGACGGCTGAATGATTTGTGATTGAAAGGGAGATTTCGTGATTTGGCTTCTCCCTCTCTTTCTCAGTTGATGGGGGAGAAGTTGATGATGGGCGTTTATTGTAATTATCTAGCTGTAATTAGTATAATTGTGCGTGATTTCCTATATAATGTGATCCTTTTCCTGTAATCTTGGTTGTTCTCCAGTCCAGTAAATCGCCACTCTCTCGCTACTTGAAGTATAAGAACCAGCGGCTTTCAATAAAAACGTGCTGTTATCTCCACTTCACCACCAGCACATGTTTACCGTATTACCTCTATTAACCCCCCCCCAAATTAAACCCCCCCCCAAAAATAAACCCCACCCCCTCGACAAGTTTTCAAATAATCCCCCCCCCAAAAATAATCCCCCATGGGGGATTACTGGAAACCTGTTAGAAACACATACCCAGCAAATTCAGTGGCTGGTTGCAGTGAAAATGATGAAATTGTGCTACCAAAGGCCCCAAAGGGATGAGTTAGTGGTAATTTCATGACAAAAGGCTGTTACAAAAGGAAATCTCTGTGAAAAGTAGAAGTTTCTGCGACTTCCTTCTTGCCATGGAAGGTATTTTTGCCATTTTGCCCACCCCTAAAAATGGTTTCCAAATAAACCCCCCCCCAAAAATAAAGCCCCCCCCCCCAAAATAAACCCCCACCCCCAGAAGTCGCTGAAAAAATAAACCCCCATGGGGGTTCATTAGAGGTAATACGGTATGTTTTTTTGGTTTCAAAATTGGATTTTTTGTTTTTCGGTTTCCGGATTTGGTTGAATTTAAAAACTGAACCAAAAATAGAATGAAAGGTCAGATTTTGATTTCTTCCACGTAATGCATCATTATTAAAACAGGTGCATGTGCAGTAGCGGTGGCCCCTGCCCTTTAACACAGGAAAGAAAAAAATGCAAAAACTAAATTGATCATTTTCACCTTATAAAAAAGGCTTGGCTTAGGATTAGGATTAGGATTAGGATTAGGAACCTACAACGACTCATTGCAAGCAACCATTTATCAGAAATCAAAAAAATCACTTTTAAGTATGTATACAAATCTTTATTCCACACTTGGTTGTCCGCATTGCCTTCGAGCAAAGAATTTATTGGTGGAACATGACCTTGGATACGTCGATGTGTCGCTGGATCGCTATTAAAACGAGGTTTCTTTCTGATTGTTCTGGAAAGGGCAACAATTTTTAGGTTATTTTAGGCAACAGTTTTCGTATAAAAACCATTTTTAACTCACCTTCCACTTGCATGCCTGAAATACCAACTTGCTTGTCAAAAACTGCAGAACTTCACGCATTTTGTGAGGCTAACCAGTGCGCGCAATGCAAAAGCAGTCAATCAACTGATCGTTTTCAAATTGTGTGAATTCTTTCGATCGCCGCAGCCTGCAAAACATAATTTCATGTTCGAAATGAGATGATCAGACGAACGAACGGGCGGACAAGCGTGCCGCAGATATTCTTCAACGATCGTCACATCGGCGGCTGCAGTCAGCTGGAAGAACTGGTGCCTTTTTATTCTCTCGTAGCAAATTTTCAAAAGTTTGATTTGATGATTTTAAACCCGCTTCTTGACATGCGTTCACAGTCACACTCACAGTTTTTCGAGGTTTTTGGAATGGTTTTTATTGATGTGCTGCGGTCGAGCGTCCATAGATTCACTAGCGAAACATCGAAAATCAATTCCTGTGAATAAAACGTGAAAAAATCCTGCACGCAGCCGCGGCGGAACCGGATTTAATTTTATTAGTCGGCAGTTGTGCTGTTCTTTTCATCGGAGCACAGATTGGCGACGAACGTGCATTCGCGCAGTTGGTGCAGTTTGTCAGACAGACGATTCCGTCGGCCGAAACTCCCACGATTCCAGACAGATCATTGCTAATCGATCCAGAAAACACGTGTAGGTTGACGAAAAACGCAAAATCAAAACAGGAAAAATTGAGAAAACTGTTGTCCAAGTTGTGGGGCGTGGGCGGAGTCGACTTGTTGCCGTACGCCAATAGAACGAAATTGTGTATATTTACTTATTGTTGGGAAGACTTTTTATTTGTCCTTTTCGAGTGGACGATTTTTCAGTGGACGGAATTGAACCAGACGGCTACATTGCATTGAGCAGTGAAATCAGACAATCCGCTCTGCTGCGTCGTCATGAAGTCGATGGGGTATTGCTGGAAAACTCGTTTACCGGTCAGGAACTGATCGATTGGCTGGTCGCAAGGAAAGAAATTTGTTCGTGATCGATTTTGCTTTGTTTCAACTCAAAGTGTGGCTCAGAAAAACAGTTTTTTTGTATTTTCTTGCTGTTTCCGTTTCTAGCCAATGAAGCGGCAATTGAAATGGCCGCTGAGTTGGTGATTGCGCAGTTCGGACAAGAAGTTGACCACTGTGAAAGTGAACCATTTCGCCCGAATCAGTGCGTGCCGTGTGGTTTTGTTCATGTTTTTGACATATACAAACTTCGAAGACACTTCTTCGATCCAAATCTTCCAAATCCAACAAATCTTCCATCCGAAACATTCAAAAAAAATTTCGTTTCAGTTTTTTATGTGTTCTAAATTATTTTATTTTAGAGTATATCGTTTGCTTGAAGACGACGAAAATAGCGCGCTCAATGCAGGACCGATTAAAACGGAAACTGTTGAAGCCGGTCGACTCGGTGAACTGATTCGAAACGTGATTTTGACAATCTACAGTCGTCATATCTCCGCCGATGGAACGGTGCACCAAAAAAAAACGGTTTTTCTGTTGTGTGGTGTTCTAATCTGAAAGTCCAGCTAGCTGATTGGTTGATGCATGCATTTTGTGTATGAATTTCTGTCAAAGCGGAGTTTGGTTTGCATAGAATCCATGCATCACGTGACCTTCAGCCAATAAGAACTGAGTTAGACTGTACCCCACGGATCAACATTCAGCGTGCCGTGTCGTGTCGAATTGTATCATTGTGTGCAACAGAAACGAATTTCACGCAGTTCAGCTTATTCTGATACAATTCGACAAAAGATGACTTGTATTCCCACTTGCTGATTGGCAGGCCATTTGAGGCGAACCAATATTGGCAAATCGGCCGATTCTTAATTTTCAATGACAGACCGTTGACTACACCGGCATCGGCGACGATGTTGATTTTGACAAGTACGTCTCCATCGTCCGTCAACTGCAACGAGTCGACAGTCGCCGAGTGTGCACGACTGACGCCGAGAAACTGGCGCTCTTCATCAACATCTACAACGCGCTGGTGATTCATGGTGTCGTGAAGTTGGGCGCTGCGACGACCGTCTGGCAGCGGTGGAAGGTCGCGTTTATTTCCATTTTGGTTTGCAAAGCGAGAAGCTTGTTCAACTTCACACGTGTTTTTTATCAAACGAACGATTGCCGATTCGAGTCTCTACACCTGGACTAGACACTGAACTGAATTGAAGTAGAACCGTGATTCGTTTTTTTTGCAGTTCTTCAACACCGTTTCCTACAACATCGGCGGGCATAATTATTCGTTGCAAGACATCGAAAATGGTGTCCTCCGTGGTAATCGAGTGGCGGTTGGAGCAGCGAAACCGCAATTTTCTTCAGACGATCCAAGACTGGCGGTGTCATATTTGTTTTGTTTTTTCATTTGCGCTTTTCACAAAAACTTTTGTTTTCTGATATTTCTGTCACTTTTTTTAAAATTAGACTGCCATTTCGAAACCGGATGCACGCATTCATTTCGCTCTGAACTGCGGAGGGAAAAGCTGCCCGCCAATCAAAACGTTTACAGCTGAAGTTGGTTTTTTTCAAATTTTGTGGCTCCCCCACTAGCTTCCGGAAATCCGAAAGTACAAAACTCCGGTGGTTTTATGGCAGAAGAGGGGGGAGGGGGTGACGCCCATGGGCGAATTCTCTTGTCACGAGAGAGTGACACAGGACATAAAATGGTCAACCACTTTGTTTGTTCGGTCAACCACCGAAGTGTTTACTATTTTCAGTGCATGTCTTTCAAAATATTCTATTCATTGGTTCTTTTGGGTTAGAACATTGACAGCGAGCTGGAAATGGCCGCGAACGCATTCTTGGAAGGTGACCAATCATTGCAAGTTGACGTTGAACGTCGTCACGTGTCGGTGACACCGATCTTTCAGTGGTACGCCGTTGATTTCGGCCGAGATGAACGGGAAGTACGTTTGGCGTTGCTGTTCGCAACAAAAAGAAGACACTGCTTTTCATTGGCAGTGTTGGGCCCGGAGTGTACACGAAGCTCTAGCCTGAAGGCAGCGCACCCTGTTACAAATAAATACAGTGATGTTGCACAGTTTACCAATGGACGGACACGCACAACGCTTCGCGCGCAGCTGTGGTGTAATACCGTATGTGTTTGTTTGCAACAAGGTGCACTCAAACAAGACGAGGACCTCCACTCCGGAGTCCGAACTGAGCTCACTGCAGACGATGGCACTTAGTTTTGGTTAGGGCTGCAGTGCACGCGCAGTCCGAGCGAGTTTTCACGGTCTGAACTGAATGTCATAGAATTTCCGCCAGGCGCAGGCTGGCTGACGCTGAAAAATTTGTGCGACAAAACCACAGTTTATGTCACAGACTCTAAAGTTCATCACGGTGCATTTGCGCGCAGACAGCGAGAAAAAACGTTCGCTGGAGCAACTCGTGCGAGACAGCGACTCCAACCACGCTGAAATCAAACTGTCGTATCTACCGTATGATTGGCATTTGAATGCCAAAAAATTGATTAAATAAAAAATTTCAAAGTCAAGCTGTTCATCGAACAATCTGATTTTATTTTCAGCAATTTTCGATTTTTGTTCCTTAAAAATGAAGACAATAAGATTCAACAGCGTATAAAAACGGTCACGCACTGCTGACACAGCCAAGATACATTTTTGGTCTTTTTGCGGAACCTCTGAGAAACTGTGAGATGAAAATGAGAACAAGCGCATACAGGTACAAAACAGCAACAAAAATGCACATTTTGACTAAAATATGACAAACTGAGAATGTTTGAATGTGTTGAACTAGGAACAAACAACCCAATTTATACGCGTCTACACGCAAACATCTCGAGATTACAAATAACGATGCTAAAAAACAACATAATATCAAAAACCCAACAACAATCAGAAACAAAGCAGAGTCAAGAATTGAGAAAACTCAAACAAGAAAAATAAGAACAATATCACAGACATTGTATCCACTATGAATAAAACTTTTTTTGTTCGTTATTGTTGATACATACAATCGTTGTTTTTTGATAATGAAAAACGAGAAAAATAGGTGAAAATCAGAAGAAACAGGGAGACAAGCAACGAACGAACAATAACTGAAAAACCTTCAAGCGTTCAAAGACTAAAAGTCGGAAAACTTTACTTAATACGAATAAATTCTGTTAAAATGCAAGAATGAAAATATAAAGATTTAAAAATAATATTGTCGCGCTTTTGATGTGTGTTTGCCCTTCGAATAGAACATAATGTTGTCAGATAAGTGTAAGGCATGGAGCTAATGAATAAGAAATTAAACAATCGAAACTGTCGATGAAATTAACTAAAGAATATTACAATGGTACAACAGGAAAAATTGGCAATCTATGAAACAAACATTGTTTAGCAAAACCACATTGGCAAGCATCATAAATGTTTTCTGTATCGTTTGAAAATATAATGATCAGGCAAGTTCAGGGTTTAGGGAATGTCATTCAAGACACCGGTGTCCAACATTACGTCACATTTATCAATTTATCAGAAAAAAAACAGATTCATTTTGCCCTTGGTTGACAGAGACAAACAGATCCTGAAGCATATATTGAAAATATGGAGAAAAATTGTGCGGTGGCCAAAATTATGGGAACGCAAGCGCACAACCAGAGACTTCACAAATCAGTGCCACAAAATAGTGCACAACAAAAAAATGTGACTACCTAACGACAACCCTTGTCTCGCGACAACTTGAGTTGTGTTATCGAATCCATACTTGTTTCGGAGATCGTTGATTTTTAAACGTCTGCGAGAAACAAACCAGCTGTGTTCCCATATCGCCACTGTGGAAAAAAAGACAAATAAATGACGCGAAACTAAAACGATGCGCCTTTTAGTCTGCGTTCGCGCCAACTTTCGGCCGCTTGAACGGCGGCGTTTCCGTGTTCCGAGCATGCTCGTCCTCCAGCGCACGTGGGTTGCCATTGTGGCTGCTGCTGTTGTTGTTGTTCGGCTCAGTCTTGACCATGCGATCTGCGTTGTTCACCTCGTGCCCATCCAGCAGCAGTTCATTAGCAACATGTTGCCTGTTTCCATTCACCACGCCAACCGTCGACGTCTCGTTGGTCAGGCCGTTTGCGTCGCGTTCGTTGTTGTTGTTGTTCTTATTGTTGTTGCCCGTCAAACCGTTGATAAACTCGTTCGTGTAGCCAGCGCCTTAACAATACGGAAAACATGTTGAGTTGACATTTCGCTGTTTTGGATTTTCTCCGTGAGATGATGCCGAAATCGACACCCTCATGGCATGAGAATAATCGCCCAATGTACAGTCTAACTCTATAACATATGCAACTGGCTGATTGGTTGGTGGTCACGTAATGCATGCAGTCTGTGCAAGTCGACCTCCGAAATTCTAAGCAATTCGTGCACAGAATGCATGCATCGACCAATCAGCTAGTTGGCTATGTTATTGAGTTAGACTGTAGTAGTAATACAAATAAACTCGTTGTATGTAAATCAAACCGAGAGGGAGCAGTGAATCCGCCCCCCCCCCCGGTACCCGTACCTTGCGGGATCGTCGAGTCCACCGTGAACACCGGCGCCATCTGATTGGCCGTCGTCGCCGGCGCCCCGGTCGTCGTCGTCGCCGCAAAGTGCGACGGATCGAACGTTTGCCTACGTTCACTGGCGTTGTTGGTCGCCGCAAGACGTGCGACAGGCGACGCACCGCTTGCGCTCGACACGACTGTCGTTGGCGTCGACGTGATCGGCGAGAACGTGGCGGTGGCGTGGCACCGAGTGGCGTTGGCGAAGTCGGCGGACGCCTCGAGGTCGGCGGTGGTGATGCCGACGCCGTGCATGATCGCGTCGAGCAGACTGTCCTGCGCGGCCATCACGCAGATCGACGTTTGTCCGGTGCACTTCGCCAGTCGCTGCTCGACCAGATAGAACATGAACTCGTCGTAGAGCAGGCGGATCAGGTGGAACGAGCCGAACGACGCGGCCGAGCGGAGCGTCAGATCGCGGATCACCATCGAACTGCAAATGGCGTTTTATTGTTATCCTTTTGTTCGAAACTTTATGGCGGTAATTATAGCGTTTGCGTGTATGTGGCAAAAAAAGAAAGCAACCGGAAGTTCAACAAATTTTCTGATTTTTTTCGCTATGAACACGGTTTAGCGGGTAATCCAGGAATGTTTTCTCAGATTTTTCTGCCATGCAACCCGAACCCGTCCCACTCCCATAATTTTTCTATTTTGTCTTCTGTTTGGAATTATGAAACCGATGTGATGATGCATCCGTGCGCGTGGCGCCGCATTCTTGAAACAATCGTGGAATACATTTCGAAACCGACTGACCAGTAAAACGACCATTTCAACAGAAACTTCTTCGCGGCCGCAGCGATCTTCTCGACCGGTTGGTCGTGGTACGGTGCCAGCACTTGGTCGACCACAGCCTCCAGCCACTGCGCCCACTCTTCCAGCG